>PVHP010003250.1:0-46545 GCA_004024765.1 Zapus hudsonius
AGCTCCTTGTCCTTCTGTCCTACCCCACACCCAACTTTTACTCTGGCCTTTTCCTTTGCCTAACTGCTTCATAAGCAAATCTCTTTCTGGAGTTGTCTGCTCAGGAAAATAGAAAGAGTAAAACAAGGAAAACAGATAAAGCAAATAAAAACACACTGATATTTTAGAAGCACCCACCATGTTGAAAACCTACCTGCATCCTATATTCCAGCAGTGTCGGAGGGGAGGGGGTGGGGAGGGGATGTATATGGTAAAGGAGACTGGGCATTCCTCAAGAAACTGGGTTTATATTTAAGTAGGGTCTGCAGATTGGCCCTAGGATTCCCGGCAGCCCCACGTAGAAAGTCATCAAGGGGCTTAGGCATGATGGGTATTGTGTGCACAAAGTACAGCAAAAGCAAACGTATTGGAACAGCACTGAAATATTTACCTCCCCAGTGACTATGGAACCGCCCTTTCTGAAAGATGAAAATCACACATTCTTTCTGCCTGATTCCTGGGAGAACTGTACTGGTCTGTTTCCTGCAAAGCCCCGGAATGGGAAATACGATCTGAAACATGTTTTCTATTAACATATGTCATGACTCAGTGTTGTGTTTTTCTAAACAACGGTTTATTTTAAAGAAATAATAACTTCCATCCTCATGGACCTACATTCATAATTTGCAAAACTACATATTCATGAGCCATATGATTATGGTATCTGCCAATCATGCACTCGGGAATCAGAAATCCATGTAACTTTTTAAATGCTTTTACTTTGTAACCTAAACCAGATTATTTTCTTCCCATCAAATGACTTAGAACATACTTGACTATTACTTTTCTCAAAACATTCATTATGACCATCCTGGTCGAAAAAAAAAATTGCTGAGATGTGAAACCATTAGAGGCTGGAACTTGCCCTGCGTTTTCACATCTCACATGTTCAGACCCGCCCATGAGGAAAGCTCCCAGAGGCCGCCCTCCAATACGAACCTGAACTTGAGCCAGTTCAAGAGCTGTGCGGGCTCTAATCCCCGTGGACACACGACAAGAATGACGGTGAGCTCAGCCCCCTCAGGTTACGGGATGAATGAAGCAAGAGCGGCCTTGTTCTAAGAGCTTTCCAGAACAGATGGCGATTCCAGGATCCTCCTCAGCCTTACAAAAGAACCACCCCGATTTCTAAACTTACCCATCCTCGCCTTCTATTGTTAGCACGATGTCCAGAGGAACTCGAGCCCAATTTCAAAGTGTATTTGCAATCAGAAAAGCTGTTTTTAAAGGATGGCACCATTACTATCATTTTCCACATTCCTCAATGGGCTGCCACCTTCCATGTGGGCTTCTATGGAACCCCTTTGCTAGAGAGGATCTTTTCCCCTCCCTTTTACATTAATTACATCCATTGTGTCAAGCCAGATTTGACGATTTATTTACTTATTTGTGTGTGCACTACATATGTGATGCATGTGGTGTGATGTGTATGTGCTGATGTAGTGCCCGTGCACTCGCCTGCAGCGGCTGGAGGAGAACATCTGGTGCCCCCTCCATCACACACCTGCCTGGTTTTCCTTTCGAGGGAGTCTCTTACTGGTTCTGAAGCTGGCCGGCCATTCATGAACCCTGGTAATTCTCTAGTCCCTGCAGGGTTACAGATGTGTGGGGCCAAGCCCAGCTGTTTGCATGGGTTCTGGAGATTTGAAATTGGGAGGTCGCAGATCACCTCGTACTTGCTCAGAAAGCACACTTAACTGATAATCTATCTCTCCAATCCCCAAGCCAGGTTTAAGGGCATAGATTAAATTATACACAAATGCCTGAGTCCACATAATATCCCCAGTTCCCACATTTAAAAAAACAGAATGCAGTCCTGGTGGTATGCATCTGTAATCACAGTACTGGAGAAGTGGAGACAGGACAATCCCTGAGGCTCACTGGCGGGCTATCCTAACACAATCCGTGAGCTCTAGGTTATGTGGGAAACCATGTACTACAGAGTAAGGTGCAGAGTGACTGAGGAAGACCTCTGATGTGGATCTCTGGCCTCTGTAGGCACACGCCTACACACATGCACACACATGCGCGCACACATATGCGTGCCTCTCCTCCAGTGACCTTATAATGTGAATACATCAGCAATGGTAGTTTCATCTGTAAAGTTGGTTGGGCTGCAGTCCCATGACTCAATCACACTTGCATCTACATGCAGCTGGGAAAGTATTTTGAAATGTGCCGAAAGTCTCTAATTGATGACCCCAAGGCAGGGAGTTTCCTAGGTAATGTGGGTGAGCTGGTCCACTCCGTAGGAATCCCTTAAGAGCACATCAGGGGCCATTCTGAGGAAGAAAGTTCACAGTGAGAAGTAGCATTGGCTTATGCCTGCCCACAGGTATCAGCTTCTTTCCAGAAGCTTCCATGTGGATCTCTGACTTGTCTGGTCTGTCTGCACAATGGCATAAGCCAATTCCTTGCAACAAATCTCTTCATATACATCCTCTACGGGGTCTAGTTCTCTGGATAAACCCTGGCTGACACAGTTTCTGTGAATGGCTGATACAAGCTCATGAGAAAGGGAATTGTGTATTTTGACCTATTGAGTAACCACAGGCCCAAGAGTGGCTTGGGAATAAAGGGTCTACAGAACATTTCCTTGGGGAGAAGAAATGGAGATGGGCCTTCAGCCCAAAACAACTGGCTGAAGCCCTTTGAGAATTTCCAAACTCAAGTCTCATGCAAAGTCAGGGGCCTCATAGCTGGCCACATTCTTATGCCCACCCACCCCGATTTTCTAGTCTATACTTGTCTTTGAAGAAGACCACAGTGGTCTACGCCAAAGCCAGGAGAGTGGAGCTGAACATATTTAATCTCAACGATAAAACAATCCCAAGGATATGTGTGGGCTAAGCAATGGGGCTGGTGGAACCCAAACACGGGCCAACCAGGACCCCAGAGAAAATGTGTTCTGGGGAAAGAGGTCAAGGAGACCATTATCCAAGTGCAATCCATGCACAGCCTAGATCCCAGTTCATAAACAAGTTATTCACAACAATTTTGCTAACAAAAGACTTTTCCTCACCTGTTCTGATGCCCCAATTTGCTCTAAGGTTAATTTGAAGCCCTGTTCTTAGAATCGTAATTAGGGGCTCCATGCTAGAGACCAAAGGTACAGATGGCATCATAGCTCTGTCTTCAAGTTAGGCAATGTGGCTTTCACCAAAAAGGCTCTAATTTATTGATCTAAAGAGTATTATGGGCTGGAGAGATGGCTTAGTGGTTAGGGTGCTTGCCTGTAAAGTCTAATGACCAGAGTTCATTTTCCCAGTTCCCATGTAAAGTCAGATGCACAAGGTGGCACATGCATCTGGAGTTCATTTACAGCAGCTGGAAGCCCTGGCATGTCCATTCTCTGTCTCTTCTCTCTATCTATCTACTTGCAAATAAATATTTTTTTAAAAGAGTATTATTACTAACATTTATAGAGTTCTTACCAAGTACCACGTATTAGTTATAAAGTAAGTTCTTGGAAGAATAACTAGAACATGGTGTGCACTACTTAATGTTTATTAAATACATACATGCATGGGGCAGCAAGGTGACTCAGTTGACAGAATGTTTGTCTATCACACACAAAGCCCTGGGTTTGATCCCCAGCACTACATAACTCAAGTGTAGTGGTGCACACCTGTAATCCCGGCACTCAAGAGATAGAGGCAGGAGAACCAGGAGTATAAGGCCATCCTCAGCTACATGGTAAGTTTGAGACCAGCATGGAATTGGTCTCAAACACATGCACAGATCCTCAAAACAGGCTACAAGGATTGTCTGACAGGCCTTACGGTTGACAGGCCATGAGTCATTTCTCACTGGGGCAGGCCCTTAACTTTCTTGTCCAAACAGATAGAAAAGGATGTAAAAAACCTGCCACCAAGAGTTGGGAGTGTGGTTAGCTCCAAACAGCAGATCTGAACATCATCCTATGGCCCATGTCCCCCTGAAACTACGAAAATCTCAAGTATGGATTCCCAATGTGCTAAAGATCGAAGGCTTTTGCCAGAGGCAACAGATGCCTGAGCCCATAGCTTTAACTGTCATTTACCACCTGAATGGGACGATAACTCCCTGGCACAGTGGCATTAGCAGCTTACATGTGCAACAAAGACCCCAGGGCATCTAGGGAAAAGTTCTTAGAGAGCCAACACTAAGAATAGAGCTTAGAATGCAAGTTCTACTCTGCACACAGAAATAACACAAGTTAAAGTGAGCTTCCTCCCTTAAAGAACTCAGGAGTTTCCAAGGCAGAAATTGAGGTGACAAGAAGTGGAAAACCACATGGCCTCAAACAACCTTTACCCAAGAAGGAGAGGGGCCACCCTGCAGGTACTTTAAGAGATGGGAAGTGTTGGCCAGCTGTGGGAACCTGACCACACCATCTTGTTTGCACCTAGGGACAGCTCTTCCCTCCCTTCTCCCTCCCACTACAAGAATGTCAAACATTCTGCAACCTCCCTTACAAAACACTCACTTTTTTTTTTCTATCAAACTTCCCTCTGGAGGTCACCCACCATGGTACCCATGGCACAAGAGATTAACATTTGATACAATTGCTCAATGCTTGGGAAGGGCAGAAGGATCAGATTACCAGATTAGTTTTGCACAATCAAGCCTTAAGGGATGCCATGGGACTCTCTACAAAAACCCGCCAACCTCGCCTTCAGTGAAAGTGAGTTTATTTAACCTCAGTTTGCTGAATGAAAGCAAAGCCTTCACGGGGCAGAGGCTGGGGCTGTGCCTGCACACAGACATGACACAACGCGTCCAGCCAGAGCCAGGAAAAGTTTACACTTACGTGACCCCTCCTGGACAGGATGTCTTGCTCAGGAAGACACACCAGCGCAAACCTCCCAAGGGCCCCAGGTCACTCACCACATCCACCACCTTCCTCCAGCGAGTTAGGCGAAATCTTAGGGAGTCTTTCAACATAGGGAGCTTTTCCGACCTTTTCTGGGTCAGGTTTTCCAACTGAAATTGGACATTCTCCAATATGATCCTTGCCACAGTGACATTTAGGAAGCGCTTTCTGACCACAAAGGGGACAGAAACTCGTTCCTAGGAAATATGGTAGTTGACTGACCCCAGCTCATGAGAGGATCAAGCCCTGTATAATTAAGGCTCTTAGGGACAAGCCACAAAACCAAAAGATAAGTCTCTGGAACAAAAAATGCCTGGTACACAAGCGCTTGGACTCTCCTCAGGACACAATGAGTCATTCCACCAGAGAACAACCACCAGCCTTGAAACATTATTTCATCCGCCTTCAAGAAGAGAACTCACTTGGGGAAAGACCTCACTGGAAAATCCAAAATGGTGTATCCAGAGCCCTACAGAACACAGGGGTGACACTTCCAGATGCAGGCTCCTGACCCTCTGTCACATGCCCCCTCCCCCTCAGACTCGGCCTCATGGAGGACAGCTTTTGGTTCACGTGCAAGAGGAGAATTTCATTTTCTCTCCCTTCCAGGATTCAAGAAGGGTACATTTTTACATTATAAAATACCCCTGCAACTCCCAAATCCCTACTAGCTCCGCCCTGTAATAGGAAGCTCTCTGAGGACAGGCAGCTCACCCCATTGCTCCTGTGTTCTCTCCTTTAGCTCGATTTGTTGGAGGCATAAACAACAACAAATCCAGATTTGTTTTTAAATGCAGCACAATAGAACCTAGAAATTTTTTTCAAGTTCCCTCCTCCACAAGCAAGCTTGAGTTCTTCTCAGGGCATTTCCAGGCGCAGCGACTCTGGCTTCCACATCTCTTGGCTTGGTCCTGGTCCCAGCTGTGCACTGCCCTTGCTGGTGCAGCTCAAGGCTCACATCTGGGGCTGGTTAACAACTGATTGGAAATTTAGCCTTTTGATTTCCAGCTAAATACGAGGCACAGGCAAACAAACAGCACTTGTTTTTCACTGAGTCCTGAGAACCATCCAAACTGCAGTGCACAGACCAGAGAACTGCTCGCAGTTTGGTGGCAACGGCCCAAAATATTCAGACTTTTTTGCCTCCTCCAATTTAAGCAAAAGGAATAAACCAGATTTTGGCAAGCATGACTTTTTTTAAACCACCCCTCCCCCTTCCTTGGAAACGCAGAGCTGTTTTTAAATATTAAGCGTGTTCCTGGTATTAATTTACATCTTTCATTAGGATTAAGTTTTGATTTGTTTTTAATCCAAAGCCAATAGCATAAGGTTTGGTTTCTCTCATTTATTTCAACTGCCCTGCCTTGATATTTACTTGGATTTGCTGAAGACGCAATGTTCACGTTGCCATTTTCTGTTTCCAATTAAGTTGGGATATAATATCTAGCAGTTGTGTTATTAAAGAATCAGAGAGTTTAAAGATCAGTTAATCCAGCCCTTCATTTAAGATGCAGGAACTGGGGCCTGAGTAGTTTAGTGATTTTTAAAAATATATTTTAAAAATATTTTATTTATTTATTTTCAGGCAGAGAGAATCAGAGAGAGAATGGACATGCCAGCCCCCCTCAAATGAACTCCAGATGCGTGCACCCCTTTTGTGCTTCTGGCTTTACATGGATACTGGGGAATTGAACTCTGGTTGTTAGGTTTTGTAGGCAAGCACCTTAACCGCTGAATCATCTCTCCAGCCCTAGATTAGTGATTTCTGTACAATGATGTATATCCAGTTAATGGTAGAGTCATGACTAGTAATCGGGCTCACCAACACCCAGGCCAGGAAGTTAATTAAGTACAGAAACCTGAATTAACCCTGGAGTTACCAGATAAAATACAAGACATTAGATTGGAGAGAAGGCTTGGTGGTTAAAAGTATTTGCTATGCAAGCCTGATGACTCCAGTCCGATCCCCAGAACCCTCATAAAGCCAGAGGCTAGGAGGCAGCCAGGAGAATCCTAAAGCTTACGGGCCAGCTAGTCTGATGTTTCGTTTGCAGCAGCTAGCAATAAGAGAGCACTTTCAAACAAGGTGGAAGGTAAGAACCAACACCTTGAGGCTGTCCTCTGACTTCCACACATGTACCATGGTGCATGTGCAGCCATACACACACACACACACATGATACCAAGTTAAATTTCTCACAAATATTAGATTTTTTTAATTAAAAAAATTTTATCCATTTGTTTGTGTGAGTGTGTATGGCCATGCCAGGGTCTCTTACCATTGCAAACAAATGCCAGTTCAGCTTTACATGGGTTGCAGAGAAATTGAACCCTGGCCTTTGCAAGCAAGAGTCTTTAACCACTGAGCAATCTCCCCAGCCCCAACAATGAAGAGTTTTAATAGAAGTAGGTCTATGACATTGCACAGTCATACTAAAAAATTATTTGGTGTTTATCTGAAATAAACTGGGCACTCAGTATTTTAATTTGCCAAGCCTGGTAACTGTACTCAGAGATGAATATCCCTCTCCCTTCAACTCCCCTCTGACCCCCAAAGTTACACTTATCCACATACATGTTTTTCTCTGATTTTAATAGTAAATGGCTGGAAAAAAAAACAGAAATCACAGGATAGTATTCTCACAAGAGAATGAAGTTGGAAGAAGCTGCTTATTTCTTGAGACTTTCCTAATCTTAGATATCCTTTTTTTTTCTTTATGGACATCTAAAACAACCAAATCTAGTATAAATAGGCCAGCTATGGTTTCTGCACCAGGGATGTCACGTTAGGAGAAGCTAAGCATTAGAGTCTATTTTTTGCTTCAGTCAAGAGTGTCACCGTGTAGCCCAAGATGGTCTTGAACTCTTGATCTTCCTGCCTCTACCTCCCACATGTTGGGATTACAGATGTGTCCTATAACATTAAGCCACTAGGGTCTCATCTTGACATCCTGAAAATTTCTCTGTGCCCTCCCCCCAAATCAGTAGACCTCATTGGAAACAATGCGCTGGTTTGGAATGCAAATTCAGCAAGATTTAAAAAAAAAGTAAGAAGGAAAAGATGAGAGGAAAGAAAAGAGAAGGAGGGAAGGGAAGGGGAGGGGAAGGAAGGGGAGGGAAGAGAAAGGGAAAACAGGTGTGCAGACTAAATAAAGATACACTAGTTTAGGGCTAGAAGTACATGTCAGCAACAGAACACATGCTTAGCATGCATAAGGCTCTGAGTTCAATTCCTACCTCCAACTGTATTTACTGATTTTTGTACTATTTATTTATTTCTGTAGTCATGCTTGAAATCAAAACCCAGGTCTATACATGCTGCGAAAGCACTCTGCCATCAGCTACATCCCCTACCCTTGCACCAGCCCTTTGGAAGAGTAACCCAGCAGGTTTTTTTGATGTACCATACCATAATCATCATCACTTCACTGGACAATTCAGTGTTTTAGCATATTCTCGAAAAGTGTGGTGTGCTTACGACTGTGTCAGTCCTGAACATTTTCATTTTCTCTCCCCAAACATCATACCTTCATTAGTATTTAGTCCCCATCTGACAGCTTCTGGTGATGACTCGTATGCTTCCTATCTCTATGGATTTGCATATTCTGATAATGTCAAATAAAGAAGGCCACACAGTACATAGTCTTTTGTGCCTAGCTTCTTTCTCTGAGCATGTTTTCAAGGTTTATCCCTGTTCTGGCATGAATGAGAACTTCTTTCCTTTGTATGGTCAAATAATAGTTCATTGTATGGCTCTACCCTTGTTTTCATTCATTCGTCAGTTGAACATCTGGTGTGTTTCCTTTATTTGCTATTATGAAAATGCTGCTTTAGGTATTTGTGGACAGGGGTTTTGAGTTAGTGTTCTCCTTCTCGGTATCCTGGTGACACTTGTTACTATCTGTCTCTTTCATTTCAGCCATCCCAGTGAGCGTGAGGTGACATCTTATTGTAGCCCATTAGCATTTCCTAGTGTCTAATAACATTGAGCCTTTTCTCAGGTACTTTTGGGTCATGTGTGTCCTTTCTTTGGAGAAATGTCTATTGAAATTATGGTGTGTGTGTGTGTGTGTGTGTGTGTGTGTGTGTGTGTGTGTGTGACAGGATCTTAGATAGTCCAGGATGGCCTTGAACTTACTCTGTAGTAGAAGCTGGCCTTGAACCTGATCCTCCTGCTTTCATCTACCAAGTGCTGGGATTATAACTGTGCCATGCCTGATTTATGGCATACTTGTAAAGAAAACTTAATATTGTGGTTCTTCCCAAAGTTTTATCAATTAATTAATAAAACAAAATTTTGAAACCTCTCCAAAACCCTAAAAAAATAAAGCATGAAGAAAGAACCTCTTTCCAGTCAAAAATTCAGGCTTTAGTTACCCAACGGAGTCACTCTACCCTTTGTTCAGTGTGACATGATAGCATAATAAAAACCAGCTTCTGTGATCCTTCTAGGAGAATCTTATTTGTAGTTCCAGCATGGAGAAGGTAGGATAGATTTTTGTTTGAGACAGGGTCTCATGTAGCCCAGGCTGGCCTTGAACTTGCTATGCAGCCAAAGATAGCTTTGAACTACTGATCCTCCCGATTCAACCTTCCAAGTGCTGGAATCAGAGGCAAACACCACCACATCAGGTTTATGCAGCGTTGGGGATTGAACCCAGGGCCTTGTGCGTGTTAGGCAAGCACTCTACCAGCTGAGCTACAGCTCCAGCCCTAAAGGTAGGATAACTTTTATTTCTGATTATCTAGAGAGATAGCCTTAACCCATCAGTACTCTTGGGACCATCCCTGTACTATGCAAATGGAAAGCTTTGAGGCTATGACAACTTTATCATGTGTGCACATGTGTGCGACTCTGACTCATCCGGAGGCATTCTTCATCCCTCTCAAGTCCCAGGGAGCCACAGCAACTTGACTCACAAAGAAAGCTAAACTTCCTTCCTGTGCTATGGAGGCAGGAGGAGCAATCTGACAAAAAGATGCTTATATCAGATGTGTTAAAATATAATGTCTTTAGAGTATTAAAAGTGAATACCCAATACATTCTGAGTTACATAAACCTTCCCAAGTATGCAAGCTTTCTGTTTTGAATTTGGACAGTTATAACAATGTTGACCTCTCAATTTAAATTAGAAGGTAGACGAGATTATTTGAACTTTTCTCACCGTGCTACTTAGGAAACATAAATAAATATTAAATTATTGTAACTCTCCCTGAAAAGTAAAGACAGCTTAGCGAGAGTCATATGAACCCTTCAGGCAGTGTTATACATCAAGAGAACACATCACATGTATCTTAGACTGAAGGTCAAGAGACCCATTCTTTCTTTCTCTCTCTCTCTCTCTCTCTCTCTCTCTCTCTCTCTCTCTCCCAGCAGCAACAAGCTCACTAAAGAACCTTGGAGAGGAGCCAGAAAAATGGGGAAGCCATTTCTGGAGAGTCCTTGGGTCTTCTTTGTGGAAAACAATTTAGTACCTCATTTTCAAACTCTGATTCCAGCTCTAACAAGTGGACCAAGAGGACACGCTACTGGCTTTCTGTCCATCACTGTCCCTGTGCTGCCAAGGCTGCGAAGTAGAAGCTGAACTTTACCTGAGGCCTCAGGGAGGAGGAGAAGAAGCTGCTGGGCTGGAGGGAGCTCACACCACCTGAGTGTCCTGACCTGAGGGCCTGTGAGAAGAGCAGATGTCCCCACCAAGTCTTCCAGCCACAAAGGGAAGAAGCCACTTTCCCTAAAGGAAGCCTGCCAGGTAGGAAAGTTCTGGAACTTAAACCTGTGACTTTTCCCAGTGCTGCCTCTCTTCCCGGGCTCTTCATCTCTATTTCATCCCTCGCTCTGCAATCTCCTTATATGGGATTAACTCCAAATAGGGTTGATATTAGGTTGTTTACTAAAACTGTCTCTTTTTTTATTAGCATTTTTAAACTAATGGCCAAGAAGTAGTTCGTACAGCTACTAAGAATGTAAAGTAAATAAATAAAACAAAAATGCTTTCCCCCAAAGCCCATAGAATGGTGGACTGAAGGAGGACTCCAGAAAATAAGTACAACTGTGATATCTATGCTGTGCTGTTCATCTCGACCTCAAGCCCAGAGAAATGGGAACTCTAAATCTGAGATAAGCAAGTTAGTTATTTTATACTTACAAATGTCAATTCAACACTCTTCCCAACTGCCCTCTCGGCTCTGGCTAATAATAGGAACAGAAAGGCAAATGTCTATGAATTTACCACTGGCAGGCATTGTAATAAATAGTTTATATGGAATTTCATTTCATCAGGATAGCATCCCTCTGGTGTAAGGAACCACTGTTCTTCCCAAATGACAATTGGGAAAAGTCAGGTCTACAGAAACAGATTTACCCAATTACTGCTTGGAATCAAACATGGATAGGCAAAGGCTTTGTTTCTGCCATCTCTTTAACCTGGGCACTGAGGTAGCCAGTGACCTCACACATGAAAATATGTGGCTAAGCAATGGGTCTAGATTTTTAATTTAATTTATGTATTTTCAGTTACTGGGAATTAAACATAGAGCCTTGCACATGCACTCTAGTGCTGAGTTAGCCTTTTTTCACTGTTTTAAATTCTTGAGAGAATTTCACTAGGCTGGCCTAGAATTTATGATCCTCTTGCCTCAGTCTCCAAGGGATTACAGGCCTATGGCACCAAGCTCTGCTTGGATTTTTTTTTAAGTTGAATTAATTTCAATAGCCATTCATAGGTAGTTCCTACAGCAATGGACAGTTCAGCTCTACAGTATAAGAACTAAATGCACACTTGACTTTATGAGCACGGACTTAAGTCTTACTATCCACAAATAATTTAATTATGAAAGATTGATGAGGAATAAGTATGAAGGGATCAAGTTAGCATAGTACATGTGATATGGGTCACAAGTCAACCTCTTGTCCCTTATCTATAAGAGTAAATACACCCCTACTTGGGTGTTATTGTGAGAATTAACTGGGATAAAGTATTAGAGGCCTTACTATAATTCCTGAAATGCACTAAGTATTAGAGAAATGACCCAATAATAACAATCAAATCTTTACTGTTCTGGCATTTAAAATATAGAAGCAATGAGTTTAAATTCTCAAAAAAGCAGCCACAATATGTCCTTGGTAGCTCCCACCATGTAAATGGATCTTTTGAAGTTTTAACTGTTTTATTTTTATACACAGCATAGCTGCCAGAATACTACAAAGAACTCTAGCATTCTCTACCTAGCATCACCAGTTATTAATGTGTTGCCATATTTGTTTCATTCTCCTGTCTATACACTGTATTGTTCTGAACTATTTGGCCCTTTGGTCCTTACCACATAAATATATTTCTTAGCAAGAAAGAATTTTTCATATAAAGCAATAGTACAATTATTAAATACAAAAGCATAGCATCAGTACTATACTATAATCAGCAGGCTCAGCTCTAATTCACCTACTGTTCTCAATATCCTGTAAGGCAAAAACGGACTCACCCCTCAATAAGGCTGTAAAATCTTGCATAGGTCCTCTACCTTGCTTAGTCTTTCATGATGCACTTTTTAAAGAGGAAAGAGCTGTTATTCTGTAGAATGCCACTCGATTCGGTTCTACCCAGTGTTTCCTCATCACTGGATCCAGGTTGCATCCATTTCTGGCTTGAGTACTATATTAGCAACGCTATGGTCTTTCTCAATCCCAGGCACTCATGCCACTGCAGATCCATCTGCCCGTATTGCTAATAGTAATCCCAATCACTTACTTAAAACTCTGCTGGCTCTCCCCCCTGTCTATATCATCTATGTGCTACTTTCTCTTTCAGAATTAAGAAGTAACTTGTGAAAAGGCAACTTTTAGAGTATTTAAATATATCGCCTCTCCAGCTCCTTCCACTTCCACTAGACCTGGCATCTGTTTGAAGATCCTGGCTGGATCTCCTGTGACTGAAATCGTTGCAAAAGGATTTTCAAACTCCCCCATTTCTTTCATATGTATTAATTAATTAGTAGTTTACTATAAAGAAGAGTTTCACCATCTCCCCCTTTTAATTTATTTATCTACCCATTAAGTGTATGAAGCATGAATTTTTACTTGATACAATGGGTACCTTCAAGGTTTTAAAAATAGTCATCAAATGCAAGTGACAGGAAACTAGAGATCTGGAATAAAGCCATTAATGAGAAAAAGATGCTTCATTCGGCAGAAGCAAAATGATTCAACTGAGGGCTCTGTTCATCTCAGATGCTGGTAGGGAAGACAGTTAACAGCCCAAAGGTCCACAGTGAAGATTCTTGCATGAAAGTCTCGCAGTAGACAACATGAGTTATGGCTACCAGGCTTTGGGGATGCTCATCAACAGACATGATATCATGCCCCCAAAATTCCATCCACACAACCCATCAATTTCTCCATGACTAGCAAACTTGAATGTTCTGGCAAACTCAAAAAGACATGATTTACAAATAGTAGGTAATATTTGGACTATTCTGCAAGAGCTGGGCTCCAGATTTTTAAAAATAAAATACAAATGATTTCATTTTGGAGCTCACTCTGTCACTTTCTCAACAAACAGTTCCTCGTATCAGAAGTGAGGCCTGTGTTATATACAAATAAGAGTGGGCTTGTGCCTATTTATTCTTTGGTCAGAGACCACACACCCAGTGGCTGTTTACAGACTTGACAGTGCCCTTGATGTTCTAAGGGGGACCTAGGGGATATAAGAGCAGAGACTGGTGCCCAGGCCACCCAAAGCATGACCCCAGGCCCCGTGCCATCGTGTAAACTAGATCTGACTCTATGCAAAACACACGTGGTGTCATCTGCTTTCTGGGATTAATTCTAGATGATAGCTTTTCTATGCTATCTAAAAATCACCCAGTATGTAAATCAAAATGTAGTATCCAGGCTGAGGGAATGGCTCAGCAGTTAATGGTACTTGCTTGCAAAGTCTCCCAATCCAGGTTCAACTCCCCAGTACCTACGTAAAGCCTGAAGCAAAAAGTTGCATGTGTCAGGAGTTCATTTAGAGGTCCTGGTGCACACACACACACACACACACACACACACACACACACTTGTGCAAACAAATATTTGACAAACCAAAAATATATTTCAATGTAAAGTAATCTTTTTCCAAAATTTTGCAAGGAAGACTGAGGCAGGAGCAAGATCCTGTCAAAAAAGGCTTTCAAAATTCAAGGGTCAGGCTGGAGGGATGGCTCAGCGGTTAAGGCACTTGCCTCCAGTGCCTAAGGTCCCCGGTTCAATTCCCCAGGACCCACATAAGCAGACCCACAAGGTGGTGGCCCTGGTGTGCTCTCTCTCTCTCTCTCTCTCTCTCTCTCTCTCTCTCTCTCTCTCTCTCTCTCTCTCTCTCTGCTTGAAAATAAATAAATAAAATATTTTTTTAAAAATTCAAGGGTCATCATAACTCTGCACTAAGATTTAGAAGGGTTTTCACCACTTACCAAGAAAAGTCTAGAGACTCCGGTGGCCAGTCTCTCCGTCTTCAGACGCCAGACCAGGGGCTGCGGGGAGTTGAGCAGGAACACAACAGGCTTGTGGTGAATGTGGACTGAGGAGATGGGATTCAGGTGTAGAGTCACCTAGGAGACAACAGAAAGGGAGGAGAGGTCTTAGAGCTGGTTTCCACACACATGTCTTAAAGCAACATCCAGGCACTTTTCACAACTCATTGTTAAAAGGCACAAGCCATAAGCTAGTTCCAGATCTATGCATATGATGCATGAGATTGATTGGCACGATGATGCCAATACTGGGGGCATTCCCTGTCTTACTCTACTGGCTCTTTCTACGGCTCAGCCCTATTAATCTCGACCAAAACATAGCTCGACAGGTAAGGACAGAACACCAACAAGCACTGTTCACTCTTTCCTCCCCAAAATTGGCAAAGGAGAAATAAAAATCACATTTCCTCAGTCAAATCATCCATCAAGTTAAATGATTAAGCTAAAATTCGAGAGACTCTCCAAGAAATGGGTCTTCCCTCTGGGCCTTCAGAGAAGTAACTTTCTTCTGTCCCAGGTAAGTTCAAAACCTCTACAAAGTGAACTGAATTCTGCCAAAGAAAAGTGCTGAAAGAGAAGAGAAGGAGTTGTGCCAAGCGGAGCTGGCAGTGACTTCCTCATCCAGGGGTTTTCCAAAGAGATGAAGCCCAGAGATCACACAGGATGAACAATGACTTACAGAAACCAGGGAGGATAAGGAGCCCGCCAAGGCTCACCTCGGACACAGGACTACTGTGCCCCTCCTAAAAGACCGGTGAGCAGAGCTGGAGAACGTAAATTTGACAATGTCATCTTGGGCACAGAAGCCAGGGTCAGTCATCAGGAATACAGGAAAACAAAAGGGTCTGTGAAGAAATACTCCCTGTGTCTTCCACAGAACCTGGCTGGCTCTGGCGTTCTCAACACAGGAATGGAGCAAGTCCTGAGAATCACAAGATTAGCCAGACAGGGTGAACTTGCCAGAGATCCCCATAAAGCAATAAGGGTGGGAAAGAACACAACAGGATATTGATCGGAAAGATACAGTCACAGCGCTCCACTGGGAACGATGTCTATCTTCAGCATCACCCTGCTGAGGATGAAATGATCTAGACCTCTGCTCTGAGTCTGTAATCTCCAGAGATAGAAGCCTGAAAGCTGACTAGTTCACGTCTTCCTCACAGCTGCTGGCCCACTTTGATCTCAAGGAAGTTCTGTCTTCTTTTCTAGGGACGATGGACACTCAGCATCATTTATTACAGTACACAAGGTCATTAATAAGCAACATACCAAGCTTTACTTGCAAAAATCCATACTTTCACATATGGCAAGCACACTCTAAATGTCAAGACAATGTTTTAATTCTCCACACTTCAATGTCTTAAGTACGGAATCCGACACGTAATTTTCCCTTTAGTATATTAAAGTATCTTGTTTGCTAACAATTACGTACGCACGTCAACTTCCAAAATAACTGTAGAAAAAGATATGTCTTACATTTAACACTGCTCCTAATTTCGTAGACAATGAAAATATCGGTTCATCGCAGCAAGTCTGTAAACTTATATATTACTTAGAAGGTTTAAAAGAGGCTAAAGATATTAATAAGTTCAAAGGGATTGAGCTAGTTAATTTGCTAGCTCACAAAAACATAAGCAAAACTCAAACTACCGTGAGCTATTTCTGCACACAGCTTGGATCATTTTTAGATTTGACATAAGTCAAAAGAGCTAAATGAACTGTGATGTCAACTACAGCTACAGTGAAATAGCGTGTTCCTTGGTTGCACAGACGCCCGGCGCACTTTGCAGTTGCTGTCTGCATCTAGAAATAAACAGACAGATAAGAGCTGAAAACACGACAGGCTGCAACATCCGCATCAGCAGAGCCACAAACTGCGGCGCTAACTGAAGAGAGAAGCGCGTGCTACAGAGAGCACGCACTAAGGAGAGTGAGGAATGGAGACATTACTTGCTCAGGGGGCTGGGGAGGTGGCTCAGTGGTTAAAGACGCTTGCTTGCAAAGCCTGCCACCTGGGATTCAATTCCCCAGAACCCATGTGAAGCCTGAAGCAAAAAAAAAAAAAAAATGGTGCAAGTGTCTGGTGTTCTGTTTGCAGTGGCAAGTGACCTTTACACACCCATGTACTCATGTGTGTGAGTGTGCGTGCACACACACGTGCCCACACACCAGCAAACTGCAAAGCTACACAGACTCTCACCATAATAGCAAGTGGCAGTAAGAGGTTTCCCCATAAGCTTGGTCCCAAAGCGTTTGCTGAATGCCTCAATGGTGATGTTAAGCCTGCAGAAGGGACACCAGCTTTTTCTCTGCAGTTCTCAGGTATGGAATTTTTCCAAAAGCTACCTAAGTATGCAGAAGTTTGGGTCGAAATGTTCAATACAAAATACATATGTATCTCAAATGAACAAGAACTTAAAAAAAAAAACACATGAAATGAGAAGATATACGGGACAGATATCGGTGCTCAGGTCCAACATTTTCCAGATGGTCCAAGCGTCAAGGCCTGGCCCAGATAATCATGGCAAGACTTCTAGGAGGCTCGGCTCTCCCGGCCTTCCTGGAAACAGTCCTTTCTTCAATATGTGGCAGTGTCTGGCCAACACGAACTGACTCTGGCATACAGGCTCCAGGCAGAGCCCCAGAAGCCATTTGGCAAGGAAGAATTCACACTACGGTTGGGAAATTAAAAGGAAAAAACCTCTATTTTTTTTAAACAAAAGCTCATTTGGCAGGAACAGAGTGTCCTGTAAGAGCTGGCTCACCTAACCCCTCAGCAGACCTCTTCCACATTGCCTCCACGTGAGCAAACCTTCCTGAAGAGAAGATAGACAACCAAAATAACCAGCAAACAGAATGGTGCAAAGCTCCCAGGAATGTGGGGAGAACATTCCCAGATGTCTCCAAGAATCACTGGCTAAGTTGTTGAATTTTCTTTAGGCTGAAGAAGTAAGAAAAAAAGATAAAAGAGAGAGAAGAGAAAGAGGAGAGGAGAGAAGAGAAAAACCTTCTTTATGGTTCATTTATAGGTCAGGAATGAAAATACTTACAAAACAGATATGGTGTGTGGGCCTGTAAATTTTAGCACTTCAAAGGCTGAGGCAAGGAAGACCAAGAGTTCAGGGCTAGCCTGGGCTACAGAGCGAGACCTGGTTTCAAAAAAAGATTAAATTGGAGGCTGGCAATATGGCTCAGCAGTTAAAGGTGCTTGCTTGCAAAGCTTGACAGCCTGGGTTTGATTTCCCAGTGCCCACGTAAAGTCAGATGTGCAAAAGTGGCCCTGGTGTACTCATACTCATTCTCTCTCTCTCTCTCTCTCTTTCTCTCAAATAAATATTCTTAAAAACAAAAATGAATAGATGAGTGAATCCTTCTGAACATTTATAGTTAGGATGCTCCTGGTAGTGGTCTGAAGTAGAGTTCAGCAAATAAATGTCCCATGGAGAGATATGATGAATGGTATTCAACAATTTCTAAGAAATCCAAACAGTAGTTTTCAGACTTGACCCCAATCATTATCACTCATGACAATACACACAATAGCTTAGTCTATGGGCTCCACACATAATGAGGAACTAAATATAGAGTGATGTGGGCTGGGAAGGTTATGGGGGGGACAGTGTGGAAGCCTCCCAATGAAAATGCCCCACATCAGGGCCTTCTTTCTTGCTCTTTGGGAGTCACACAGCATTGAAAAAATAAATTCTCTTACACACACACCGTCTCATGTCACATGAAGTTTGTCAGACACTATTAGGGAAACCCATTGGCTCCAGGACCCATGACCTCCAGACTAAGTACCTAGAACTCAGGTAAAGGAAACCATTGTGGAAGAGCAAGGCAATTCTAATGGCAGAAAATGGAAGCAAAATGACTCCATAAAGCATATTTCTGGTCTTAGCTTAAAGGATGACAGTTGAGAATTTCTCCCTAGGATTTCTGTGGCCTCTTCATCCCCATACTTGGAGCACATGTTGGTCTCCATGAAGCTTCGCTGAGTGCTCCCTGCTCGTGGTGATGTGAGAAAGTGCAAGTGATCTGCTCTGTCACATCCATATGGCCCTCACACCTCACCCGACCCTCCTGCTAAGGCTCTAATATCAGTTCTCTAAGACCTACTCATGCTAGCTAGGTCTTCTGAGGGCATCTGTGGACTTTGACAAATGTGCTGAGTATGATTTTATAATAAAATCCAATGCAAATATTTCCTGAGTGGTTTGTCGAGGACTCTCAACACAACTTTGTGCACAGTTAAGGAAGGCCAATGCTAAGGAGCTTGCAGGCTCTGAATAGGAAGACCACCTTCTTATCTCCTACTTGGGAGCACTGTCCTGACTCATGTCATCGCCAGAAAAGTCACAAGGCCAATTTTCTCTGTACCTTGTGATAGTGAAAACTTTTTTGTGTTTTCTCTCTCTCTGTCTCTGTCTCTCTCTCTCTGTCTCTCTCTCTCTTTCTCTCTCTCTCTCTCTTTCATCTTGCTCTTTAGCTCTCACTGGTCGGGTACTTACTATGTGGTCCAGACTGACCTCCAACTCATGTCAATCCTCCTGCCTCAGTCTCCTAAGTACTGAGAATACAGGTGTGTGCCACCATGCCCAACTGGCATCTCCATTTTCTAAGTATCACATTTGATGAGAAAAAATTTATATATATTTGTCTCAAACTACATAAATCACTTTATGAAAATAAATTATGTGCTTACGGGAAGGGGAAAGTTTTATGGATATTTATGAAATATTTGTGGAAAGATGCCATATGAAAGTTGTTTTGAATTTCTTGGAAGTCACAGTCTAGATGCAAGACATTCCTATCATAGAGATTTCAAAAGATTTCTTACTAGTAAGACCCCCTCCTCCTGAGGTTTGTGAAAGCAAACAAAATCAAAGTATTTAGAACAACTATAGGTAAGTTTAATGCTTGCTCAGTTCTGCTAACACGTCTCTGAGGTTTCAACATTTCAGATTCTCAGAACAGCCCCTATGGACCCATAAAGCAATGAAGTCATCCAAAATGCAACCAGGGAGACTTCGATTATCTAAACCCAGGCCAAGTAATGCTCTGATGGATGATTCAATAATCACTTTACACTCAGCTAGATAAGAAAAAGAACCCAACAGCGTGCCTATGACCGGGATCTGTCAAATCACAGGCTGCTCTGTATAAATTCGTGATCCGTCCCCTCCACAGAGGTAAGGAGGCATCACTTGGCAACCCTGTTGGCAGTAACTAACATCGTCCTAAATTTTACCTCTTAGCACCTGTATGCTGGACCGAGAGACTGAAGAACAAACCATCCCAAGACACTGGAGTCCCGTGGTGAAACTCAAATTGCACTTACATTTGAGTAAGACAACCTTTAGAAATTCTAATGTGACCCCAGATGCATCTGAAATATGCAACTGATGGCTGAGGATGAGAATGGTATTTGGTGTGTCACTGCTACTGGTCAGAGGAACCCACTGGTGGACATCATACTTGTCTGTCACCATTGGGAATGGGTATAAAAAGACTCCTTCAAAATATTCTTTGGGCTGGAGAGATGGCTCAGTGGATAAGGCACTTGCCTGCAAAGACCAAGTACCTGGATTCAGTTCTCCAGGACCCATGGAAAGCCAGAGGGACAAGGTGGCACATTCATCTAGAGTTTGTTTGCAGTGGGCAGGAGACCTTGGAGCACTATTCTCTCTCCCTCTCTGTCTCTGTCTCTCTCTCTTTGTCTCTCTCTCTCTCTCAAATAAAAAATAAAATGTTCTTAGAGGGATAGATTTGGAGCATCTTTAAAATGACCTTTTTAAAGTTTTTCTACTTGCCAGAATTTGTAAAGGAACGACAGAGGGTTGGTACTGCATCTAGGGTAACCCCGTCTTGCAGTGTCCCCTCTCTACCCCAGGCAGTAGTGAAGCCATCTTCCCTGCTCTAGGGAAGCACTGGGGTTAAAGACTTCAAGCTCTATCCAATGATTTTTATCGTGAAGCCACTTACTGTGCTGAGAGGGACACAGTCAGTGAATTCCCAAACTAGCCCCTCCCCCAACAAGACATGATTCTGGATTCCCTGGGAGTCTCTTAAAATAATCTACTGTAACCACACAAAAGAAAAAAAAAACCCTACAAGTCTGAAAATTGCTGCAGAAATAAGTCTGTCTTCTCTGCTCCACATTTTGAATGCCCTGGAAAAATGCTGAGAACTAAATATGGGTTGGGGGTGAGGGGCAAGAACTCACATAAACAGAAGAGTATTTATGAAACTATAGGTCATGACCCTCTGAAGGGGTCCTGGGAGCCTCGCATGGAGATTCCAGGGACCCTGGACCTCCATTCCCAGGGAAACCCATGGTTCATCCACTTCAGGGATAAAGACAGGAAAACTGGAAGCTCTGTGTCTAGGTATGGTCTGGTTGAGGAACAGGTCTGGGGCCCTCAAGGACACTGATGATGGCAAGTCTGAGGACAGTGACAGCATGTTTTTATTGTCTTAAACCAGGAAGCATCAGCCATACAGATAATGTTCTATCTATGTCACTAACACACCAAGCTCTTTCAGGCTTCTGGCTTAAAATATACTATATGTGGTGCTGGAGAGATGGTTCAGTGGTTAAGGCACTTGCCTGCAAAGCCTAAGGACCCAGATTTGATTCCCCAGTTCCCACATAAAGCCAGATGCTCAAGGTGGTGCATGCATCTGAAGTTCGTTTGCAGAGGCTTGAGGCCCTGGAATTCCTCTCTCTCTCTCTCTCTCTCTCTCTCTCTCTCTCTCTCTCTCTCTCTCTCTCTCTCTCTCTCTCTCTCTCTCTCTCTCTCTCTCTCTGACTCACTCTCCTGTTCTCTAGCTCTCAAATAAATAAAATATTTTTTTAAAAAATTATGCTATACAGCCATGTTACCAGACCAACTTTATACCTCCAGTGTCACCCTTCCCCATTCCTCAGGGAGAGGCACTCAAGTGATGTGTTCAGATGTTTGTCTCTTGTGTCACACCGTGAAGTCCTCAGGGTACATTCTTCAAGGCTAAAAACTGAGTCACATTCATACATACCTAGTGAGCAATCAACAACAACTTTGCCTCCCCCCAAAAAAATACCAGGAACAATCAATAAAATTAGTGAAATGTGATTCAAGTAATGATCACAAAGTCAGATTGTTCTCTTTTTTCTGGCCAAAACAGAGAAGCACTTAATAAAGAGAACATTAATTTCACTATCAACTTGAACTTTCAAATGGAGTGAAGAAAAACAAGCAAATTCCATCTACCAAAAGTGATTGTTAAAGGTGCACAGACTATGTATTAGAAAACAATCCAAGGCCAACACCTAGGCATTGTGGGAATAAACACTAGATTGTCATCCTCTGCCTGGGGTGTGGGGCAGGATGGAACAGCTCTTGTGACATCGATGGGAATCATAGGCAGGAAAGAGGGAAAGGGAAAGGGAAAGAAAGAAAGAAAAAAAGAAGAAAGAAAGAAAGAACGAAAGAAAGGAAGGAAATTTTATCAGCTATGCAAATTAAAATGTGTAAAAATGTGGAAAAAATGATATATTTTCTGCTTCTTAAGGTTAGATGTCAAAGATAAAAGATTTTGGTCAAATGCTCCACAATCGTGAGAAAGCATGGAACCTTGAGTGATTTTTATTTAGGCGCTGCAATGTATTAAAACAGCTAGAGGGCTGGGGAAATGGCTCAGAGTTTAAGGTCCTCTCCTGAAAAGCCTAAGGACCTGGATTCAACTCCCCAGTACCCATATAGAGCCAGGTGCACAAAGCGACACATGCATCTGAAGATTATTCGCAATGGCTGAAGACCCTGGTGTGTCATAACAGCTAGAATTGAAAATTCTAAGGAAACCAAAGAAACCCAAGGATTCTACCCATCACATTCAATAAAAAGACCCATTTCAATGACTTTATCGCTTCTAACACAAATACATAACCAATGCTCCATATAACTATGTATCATGCAAATATATTTCAATTTCTCTATGAAATTGTTTTTTCACTTATCTGTCTAGCAAACCAGTATATGTCTTTAGCAGTAGGATCCGTGTGTCATAGAGATAGAAAGCCTATTTAAAGCTGCAGGGTCTGAGGACAGGGAATTTAGACTTTCTGCTAGTTGGTATAGAGTTTCAATTTGAGGCAATGAAAATTGCTGCCCACGAAAACACTGCTGAACTGACTATTCCAAATGGCGGAGCTCTCCAGAGAAAAGCAGCTACCTGATAGATAAGATCCCTGAGTTATCAGGGGCATCTGTGGCATGGAACCAGTACACATTCAGCAGAAACCATGCTTTGAGGGTTTCGATTTTGTTTCTGCTTCTCGCAACCCCCAAGCCTAAAGTCTTACTGTGTAGTCCAGGCTGGCCCCAAACTTGAAATGCTCCTGCCTCAGCCTCCTGAGTAGCTGGGATTGTAGACATAAACCACCATACTGGCTCATACTTCAAATTTTGAATGTAGATCTCTTGCCAGGCTAGTGATTTATCATGCAATGCTCTTCCCAATGATGAATAGTGTCAGAGAGCTACAGTTCCCGGTCAGCCATGAAATAACAAGCAGAAACAATGGATATTCTACTATGTCCCGTGTGGCGAAGCTGTGATACTCAGTGTTGTTTCCAACCTGAGATGGGTTTATCCAGAAAGAATCCAGCATCTCCCATAGAAGGAATGTCTGTATAACGGGATTTATGATGAGAACTGGCTCGTGAGATAGTGGAGGCTGGGAAGTCCTAGGATAGGCTATCCACAGACAGAGAACCAGCAGAACCTCAGATGTCACTCTTAGTCCAAGAACCAAGGCCTAAGAACTTGAAACGAGCACAATTCCCATAAGTTCCCAAGAACTTAGCATTCTGGTGGCCAAGCACAGGAGCAGTTGGGTGTACCAGCTCTGAAAGAGAAAGTGAATTCTCCTTTCCTGCTTTTGTTCTATCCGGGGGCTCTCATTGGATGAGCTGGTGCCCACCAACACTGAACGTAGTTCTTTCTTGGGATTTTTCTGATTCAAAAATGCTAAGCTCTTCCAGAAACATCTTCACAGACCATCCAGAAATAATGTTGACCAACTATATGGATATTCCTTGACCCAGTCCAGTTGATGCCTAAATCAATGATTATACCCTTTTTTAAAAAAAATTCTTCTTTTTTAATATTTTATTTATTCATTTTCAAGCAGAGAGATACAGGAGATAGATGAGAGAGAGAGAGAGAGAGAGAGAGAGAGAGAGAGAGAGAGAGAGAGAGAGAGAGCACCAAGGCCACCACCTTGTGGATATGGTCTATGTGGGTACTGGGGAATTGAACCAGGGGCCTCAGGCACTGGAGACAAGTGCTTTAACCGCTGAGCCATATCTCCAGCCCCATACCCATAATTCTTATGTGTATTCCAACACAATCAAATATGATTTGAACTTGCACACGAGATGGACCAGACCAAGTCTAGAGTTTAGATCCACACTGGGAAAGACCTTCATGTAACACCATAAAGAATTCATTGTATCTTAAAACACTTAGAGACAGCATCCTGACTTCAGATGCATGGCATCCGGGGTAATCCACACCAAGCCAGTTTCAACCAATCGACTGTTTCCTGTTCACTGTTTTCCATTTAAACAAATAGTATTAGTTAAATAGCTATTATTTGCTAGGCAACGTGTCAATTATCGACACTGGAGACATGAGTGACATGTGGTCTTCCCAGTTTGCTCTTAGTCTAGTGGGAAGATAAACACAAGAAGAGATCATGATAACCCAACACCCTGACTGAGAGAGAAGAGGATTTAGAAGTGGCAGGGCCAGGATAGATCTTCCAGACAGGACAAATTAGACCCAAACATCTGTTTGGAAACAGACAAAAATCTATCACCATGAAAAATTTTTCTTGTTTCTCACAATCTGAGCTACTTAGATTAACTGGATGTCCAATTATCAGAGATATTTTAGGAAAAAGAAATTCATAAATCAAGTCTAAACTAGACTGGATGACCACTAAGAGCCCTCTTGACCCTGGAATCTAGCGAGTCTGACTTGGTCATGGGACACTTTTCTCACGTCGTTTTCAGAATCTGTCCACATACTTCCCATTTCATGTCTTCTTCATGGATGTTTACTGAACTGGGCTTCTTAAAAAGCCATATATTTGGTAAAGTCTATCAGACAGTTTCTCAACAGTAGTGATGTCAGTAGAAAAATGACAGAAATTTAACAGCTCTTTAGTTATTGCACAAAGAGTTTGGGAAGCACACATTGTAGGTTAAGGTCACACTGCTGGGAATATGGGAGACTGAGGAACCCTGCTACCTCTTACTTAAAAATCCAGATTCTGAAATTAGAGCTTGCTTTAAATAAGCCATTATGTTTCATTAAAATATTGTTGAATCTCTTCTAACCTTAAGAGAGACCAATGACATAGGATTACTGAAAAGGTTAAATAATTTATATTTGATATAAATGTAATTCTTTGTAAGCTTATAATATAAAAGAAATTTAATTAATTCAAAAAGACAAAGAGTTCCATTTCTCCAAACCATTGTGGATGAGCAATATTCTAAATAGCCTAAGTCAGATCAGAGCAAAAGACCTAATAAAGTCAGAACTACCTACATAACAGCCATTTCCACATCTGTAAGCAAACAAAATTTTTAAGCAGAGTTAGCAAGAAGCAGTTATATGATTCTCATTTCCTCTTCTATTCATTTCCCCCTTACCATAAAGGCTCCTACTCAGCCCCAAGGAATACGGTATTAATGATGGACAAAATGGACATTATCTCTCTTAGGACAGCAGGTCAAGATGTGCAAGTGAGGGGAAAGGCTTACAATCACTCTTCTAAGAACACCTGTCACCTGGACTGGATAGATGGTTCAGTGAGCAAAGTGCTTTTCCTCCTAGGAATGAGGGCCTGAGTTTGCTTCCTACTACCCATGTAAAATGCCAGGTGTGGTGGCACTCACCTGTCATCCCTGTACTGGGGGAGGCAGAGACAGGAGGCTCCTTGGGGCTCACTGGTCAGTCATTCTAGCCTCATTCGTGAGTTCCAGGCCAGTGAGAGACTCTGTCTCAAAAAGAGGTACTCAGTGTTTCTGAGGAACAATACCCAAGGTGGCTCTTACATGTATACACACACCACACACCACACACACAAACACACACACAAACACACACACACACACACACACACACACACACACTCTCCTTCTTGTGCAAAGTTCATCATTTACTCCCCTGGAACTCACTCATACCAGAGCTGTTTATAAAGTGGACAATCTATTTTTTACTGTGGTTTAGAAGTCATCAAAGCCAAACTACAAGCAAGCTGAGAAAATAAGACCTGTCAGCTCTAGAAAGTACAGTATGTAGTAAGATTCTTAATTACAGTTTTATATTTTCACATAGGGTCAATTTTGTTCTTCCCACCACAGGAAGAAAACAAACAAACAAAAACCAGTGCTCTGCATGTTAAACAGGCTTCATGCTAACCAGTGCTTCCAGAAGGAAACTTCCCAGCAAGTGCTCATGACCTATATCCTGCTGGGCTTCTTTTACAGTATCCATCAGCCACTGTCTTAGGTTCACTTTGCACATTTAAATTAGCTCAGAAGAAGTGCAATAGTTTAGATGCCAAATATCCCCCAAAGGCTCACGTGTGCTATGGACATGTCAGAGGAGGTGGGGCCTAAGAGAAAGTTCCTGGGGTCACAGGGTACATGTCCTCACATGGCATGGTGGGACCCTTCTTCCCCCTGAGTTCGATTCCTCAGTACCCCCATAAAGCCAGACGTACAAGTTGGCGCATGTGTCTGGAGTTTATTTGCAGTGTGGCTGGAGGCCCTGGTGTGCCCATTCTCTCTATATATCTGCCTCTTTCTCTCTCGCTCGCTCTCTCTCTCTCAAACAAACAAATAAATATTTTTAAAAGCTTGTAAGGAAATACAACCTATCTTGAAAGAAATCTGTGTTTCCATCTTCGTTGACGCAAACCCATCACTGCTGGATTTGCCACAAGTCTGGTGAAGACGTTCACCAGATACAATACCCAAGGCTGAGACAGCTGCAAAGGCTTCGGTTTCCCGGGAGTTTCATGGACGGCTACAAATCACCACAGCAACCAGATGACAAAAACAGTCCAAGGGCTTCAGCCCATCACTCTGGTAAAGCAATTTGTAGCCCTGAAAGGGCCAGCAGGGCAGCGAACTTGAAAGATGATCAAAGTAAACACTGCTCCTCCAGCACCATTGCTTCTCCAAGGCATGAAGTCACAGCCTCAGAGCACTGCTGGCATGGGTGCCAGGGACTTGCCAGGCCCAAGTGCCCACTGCAGTGTGAAGGGCTGCAGAAATTCATCCCACGTTTTTCCAAAACAAGCATTTCAAATTTGCTCTAAGAACGGGCCAGGGTATAAATGTATGCCATTAGATCAAGTTACCCTGCCAGGCTAGAACAGCTGTTGATCCCAACCCTGGATTTAAAAAGAAGGGTGGGTGATTTTTTTTCTGATAAATTATTAAACAGACTTTATCCTACGCTGACCTGACATAGGCTATTTCCTATAGCTTTAAGAAAAAAGCAATCTCTAAACCTTATTAGACACTAAATAAGAAAATGACGTGTTCTAGACTCTCAGATCCGCTAACCCCAAATCTACACTTTGTTTAAATGGCAAATAAGAAACTAGAGTGTTTCTCTCCACAATTTAGAAACATCAATGAGAGTATAGCAACTTACAAGCAGATATTTTTTCATTGATTTATAAAACCTTGAATATTTATTAGTATAATTAATTTAACTGTAAACTTATGCTAGGGATTAAATATATATTAAAAGTTAAATGGTACACCTAAGTAACCTTATAATATCCTCAGAAAATTAAACAGAAAAACATACCATTCCCATTAGCAAGAATATATAGGGAAAAAAAATCCCCAGAACTCAGATATAGCAGCAAGATATGATACATTCAAAAAGAACACATAGTAGGGGCTGGAGAGATCACTCAGTTGGCACTTGCTTGCAAAGCCTGATGACCTGGGTTCAATTCCCCAGTACCCAGCTAAAACCAGATGTACAAAAACGGTGTATGGATCTGGAGTTTGTTTACAGTAGCAAAAGGCCCTAGTGTACCCATTCTCTCTCTCTTTCTTTCTCTCGCTTTCTCTCTCTCTTCACTCTCTCTTTCTCTCAAATAAATAAAATATACGTGACAAAGAATATTTAGTGGTAGTGAGAAACCTGCCACTCAAACTACTCCGAAGAAGAATACTTGGTTATCAACTAGAAATGAATGCCAGGACACAAGTATGAACCCTATAGCCCCAGGTGGGGAGGGTGTCCATCTGCACAATTTCCAGAATTTCTGCAGGATGCACAGGAATTAGCAGCAGGGGAGGGGGCTGTTAACCAGAGTTTACTGTTCTTTTGGCTCCCTGGACCTGCGGCTTACAATAAATAAGGAAGTCATTAGTAACATCCAACACCTAAACATTCCCAGACAGAAGTCAATGGCGTAGCTTCCCGGCTTGCTGGGTCTGTGCTAGTCTTCCCTGCTTTACCTGCTATGAGGTTAACAAGCAGAAAACTAACACGGAAAAGAGGCTCATCTTTGACACATTTTGTACAGTTATTCATTCTGTAGATATTGAATGGTTACTATGAGTAAGGCACTTTGCTCAATCAGTCTTCCAAAGCATGGATGCCTCATAATAGTGTCAAATACACTCTGTGTATTTAGTTTCATGACTGTTGGATGTTGACAATCAAATTTAAGCTAGTTGCCATGGGGACTTTTTGTAGGTGTGATGGAGTCAGTTAAGTCTTTGATGCAAACAGATTCCTGGGAGAAGATGAGGGGACCGTGAACAATGGTTCTGAAGCATTATGGTCCTCAAGTCCTGGCCACACTCGATCATTGGCGAACACAAAGGAGCAATCGACAAGAGCTGAAGCTGCCGACATGGATATGAGAGAACAAAGCAGATCTTTCTTCTTTCAGTAACTAAAAATATTCCACCTGTGGATTTATTGACTTTTCCAGACCAGTGTGAACATGTTGCAGAGAAAAGTTTTCCTTTTCTTTGACTCTACGGCAGTATGTGTCCTCTGCTCTATTATGTTGGGCAGAAGCAAAACAAATCATGAAATAGAACTGATCCTGAGAGCAAATCGTCATTTACAGTGTCTTTCAAAGAGGTCGTGCTGACAACATAATGACTCAAGACAGGTTCATTCATTTGGCCTTGCTAATTTCTTTTAGATACACTTTTTGACAAGAGAGCTGTATGATTGATACTTGATTACAGGAAAACACATTTTTCCATTTTATATTGAACTTTCAATATCAGGAAATATGATTAAAATATCAAGAGGAAATGCAAATGACACTGTCATACTGTCAGGTTCTAAAACACCATTTTGGGGGGGCTGGAGGATGGCTTAGTGGTTAAGGTGCTTGCTTACAAAGACTAATGGCGTAGGTTCAATTCCCCAGTATACATATTGCACAAAGTGGTGCATGGGTCTAACGTTCATTCATTTGTAGTGGCAAAAGGCCCTTGAACATCCATATTCTCTCCCTCTCTCTTTCCTCGCAAATAAATAATAAATAAATTTAAAGAAAAACACCATTTCAATGGTATAACCTTCCTTATTAAAAAAAAAAAAAAACAGAAGCAGCTCTTGCTTTTGGGCACAGTTAGGAACACATGAGAAGTTATGATGTTGCCTATTTCTTTATTGTTTACTTCTTCCTGACATCTATTTTTGGTCCCCCGAGTCTTTGAGTACTTCACTGCCTTCCCCAGAAATAGACAACAGGGAAAGAAAGTAGAACCCATGGCTGAACTTGAACTTGGCCGCTAGAATACCGATACCTCCCAGCGAGGTAGCTATTGGTCAGGGAGGCCCCTGAGGCATCCAAAACAATACAAGTTATTTGCCAAGGTTCTTGGTTGCCCACCAGACCTAGATTTTAAGACCCTGTTGCTGAAGACACCACATCCTTTGGTTGAAAGACACTTAGAAATCAGGCTGGAGCTGAATCAGAAGCCTCCACTCTTCTGTCTAGCTGTCACAGTGCTGGAAAGTGCATGTAGTCCGCTTGGAGAGAACAGTCAACAGTCTTAAAGAGAAGTAGGCCCTCACACTGTCCAACAAGCCAGTCAGGCAAGACGAGCTCACTGGTGCAATAGTGGCATGACTGTTATGGGGCAACCAACTTCTCTGATTGGGTTTGAGGCCTACTCCACAGGAAGGAATTCAACCCTAGAACTGAACACCTAGTCAAAAGCCTATGGCTGAGAAGATCGTAGGCCCTAAGGGTTCTGGAAGCTGCTACTATTGTTTTCTTAAACAGATGTGCTGCACCCATCAAATCACCCTGTGAATACTTAGGTTTATGCTTCATAGAGTCGTGGTGCTCTCCCTTTTGATCAGAAAAGCTTATTTCACATATGACAGTGACTATTAGGGAGACCTGAACCTTACCAAAGAGCTGAGGAGTCATAGTTAAATGCTCAGTCTTTTAATGAGACATACCTCTCATACCAGTCAAGGTTCAGTGAACCTTACAGAACAGGGAGCAGGAAGAATGAAGAGCCAGGAGATGGGGAGGAGTTCTGTGGACTGCTGTCTTACAGACATGAAGTGACCATGCACTGGTGAGTTCACAGTGGCTGTTGTTACCTGCACAATACTGAGCCCATCAACATTCCATCATGAATGATGGAGGATGGAAGACAAAAAACACACGGAGCATCCAAACAGAAGAGAGGCTGGTTGGAAAGAAGAGGTGGTTCTGTGGATGGGGATAAGGGGCAAAAGAAGGTAATGGGCGGGGATCATGATCAAGATACATTATATACAATCCAAAATGCAATGCATTTACAATAAAATCACTTATTTTTAGTGAAGGAAGAGATTTTAGTGATATTCAACTACAGGTGTTAAAAAAACATGCACAAAGATGTCACAAGTTGCCTGTTTCCTGACTGGCTATGGTATGACTGGGACTAGAATTTGTGTTACTATGGCTCTGTAGTATAGTTTAAACTCTGTAGTATAGTTTAAAATCAGGTGTGGCAATATCTCCAGCAGTATTCTTTTGGCTATCCAAGGCCTTTCATACTTTCATATGAATTACAAAAAAAAGTTTTTCTATTTCTGTAGAGAATGTAGCTCGAATTTTGATTGGAATTGCATTGAATCTGGAAAACGTTTTTTGGTAGGAAGGCCATTTTCTCCATGTTCATTCTTCCAATCTATGAACATGGGCGGCCTTTCCATCTACTGGTGTCTTCCTCAATTTATTTCTGTGGTGATTCCAAGTTTTCATTGTAAAGGTCTTTCACTCCCTTGACTAGGGATATTCTGAGATTTTTATTTTTATATTTATTTTATATTTATATATTATATTTATATTTATTTTTTGTGGCTATTGCGAATGGGACTCTTTCTCAGTATATTTGTCCATGGTATATAGGAAAACTACTGATTATTGTGAGCTAATTTTGCTCCTGCCACTTTGCTGAAAGTGTTTATCAGCTCAAGAAGTTTTCTTGCCTCTAAGCTTTCTTAAATATAGAATCATATCATCTGCAAGTAAGGATAGCTTGACATCTTCCTTTCTAATTTGTATCCCTTTATTTCTCTTGTCTTACTACTCTATTTAGACTTTGAGTCCTATGTTAAATAGCAGTGGGGAAAGTGGACACCCTTGTCTCGTACCTTAGTGGGAATGCTTCAGATGTTTCCCATTTAGTATGATATGGACTGTAGGCATGCTATATATAGTCTTTTGTATGTTGAAAAATGATACCTCCATCCCTAGGCTCTCCAAAGTATTTATCATGAAGGGATGTTGTATTTTTTTAAATTTATTTTTATAAGAATTGAATACACAGGACAAGATTTTACAACCAAGAATAGTCAGTTAAATAGTACAAATTTACATTTATGAGGAATGTTTAAAAATTCCAACTAAAAAACTCACTTCTTCCTTGACCCAAATCCTAACAACTTACAGTACAAGAGAGAAGGTTTGGGGGGAGCATCCAAAACAAGTCTCTCAAAAGAAACCACTTAAAATTTTCACATTCTCTCTCTCAGGCTATTTCTGCATCTGTTGAGATGATCATGTGATTTCTACCACTACCTCCTCCTGTCACTCCCAGGCCCTGGTACCATGTGCTCAAAACCAGAGGAAGGGCTGCCATTGCCATATTCATCACCTTGTCTCCAACCCTGGAACAGGATTCCTGTGCCTGCCACAGGAAACACACGCTTTTAGAATGTATAAATGAACTGATCTATGAAAGCAAAGAATGAGCCAACCTGTGGGCTCATCTGTAACTTGTGCTAGGGTGCCTTAACATTTACATGTTCATAAAGTGGAAGGGAAAAGAGAACGAAAGTCTACTGGCTTCTATCTAAAGCATATCTTTTGGGCACATCAGACAGAAGGTCTGTGCCAATCAAACAAAAATAACCAGCTGTCAAGCATTCACGATCAAGTCAGAATATATTTCATGTTCACCTGAGTCTGCCAACAGGAGCCCTACACTGCTGGAGTTTGGGGCATGTGAATGATACATTGTGTTACTGAAACATTTTCCAAGATCTCTTTCCAAATTCAACTCCATGGTCTTTATTTTCCCCTAAAGGGCAAAACACTAACCTGCTTCCAAGCTATTCAGTAATATTTTGGCACAGATAATCCAGCAAAGAGAGGCTGTTTGTATAGGTCAGAGTAATCCTGAATAACAGGCCACTCTGACCTGTCCCTCCTCCTAAACTCTTCACCTATAGATGACAACCCAGCCACTCACGTTTAATTCTTGCCAAATGGCTGTTTCACTGAAACTCACAAAGCCTTTCCTCCTCTTTGATTAAGTCAACAAACACCAGGAGTGACAGTGAAGCTGAGCATCGCAATGGAGGGGGAGTAGGGGAGTTGATGGCCACTGAGTCTTTGTTGCATGTGACAAATTTCTCAAGGTACAGGGTGTCAAAATTGCCAGTAGCAGGTGCTTAGCAAGGAATGATTTAATGATTTTAGAAGCATCTCTGTCTTGGGGGAAAGCCCATCTTGCCCCCAGCCATTCCCCCAGCCTGTCACCTGCAACTTAGGAGGTGTGTGAATTCCTTCTGGGCTCTGATACCACTTACTTCCCAGCACATGACTTATGGTAGAACATTTAGCCTCTCTCTCAGCCTCCATTTCTAAGCCTGTATGGCAGAGATAAGAACATCCCCCTTGTTGGAGCAGTGAGAAGACAGACAAGATGCTGGCTTTTGTACTTCTCTGGAAAGAAGCTTACCAGTGTCCCACTAGGGCTCTGCACAGTGTGGTCCTTTTATGTTGAAGGAGAATGACAGCTGAAATCAGACCACTTTGATTTTTTGAAACATTTTTGGTTTATTTACTTGTAAGAGAGAGAGGGATGGAGAGAGAGAAGAGGTTATGAGCACACCAGGGCCTCTTGCTGCTACAAACGAACTCCAGATGCACGTATTGCATCTGGCTTTCTCTGGATACAGGAAACTGAGCACCGGGTCTTCAGGCTTTGTAAGCAAGGGCCTTTAACTGCTGAGCCATCTCCTCAGTCCACCAATCAAGAACTAATGGTTTTCTACAACTTTTCTGCTTTTCCCTCACCTCTGGGGATTTGGGGCACCTTGAAGATCAGACTCCAGAAGCAGAGCATGTGAGGTACAGTGTCTTTCACTGTGGCTGGCTCATCTCATCTAACCTGGACAGGCTTGGCTCTTGCTCTGCAAACTTTGAGGGACTTCTGAATCCAACAAAGATTCTGAGAATGTCATCTTCATTCAGATGTTCCCCACAATACCACATCTCCTCTTAAAGGACCCCACATTTCTGAACTCTGCCTCTCAGCCCTGCGCTAGGCCAATGAGCTGCTCCCCTGCCAGCTGGAGTCCCTGGATTGTGATGGAAAATGACAGCTCTCTCTCTCTCTCTCTCTCTCTCTCTCTCTCTCTCTCTCTCTCTCTCTCTCTCTCTCTCTCTCTCTCTCTCTCTCTCTACCTGGGAAGTTTGAGGAACATGTTTATCCTCAGAGATGTCAAGGTACTCAGAGACCTTGGGTACTAAGTGATCTAAATGTCCCTGTCAGTGTTAAAGATGGTATCAATTCAGCTGGCTTTAACGACCTGCAGCAGCACAGGGAGCTGGATACCACTTCTCCCAGCAAAGCCACCAGACACTAGCTGTCACAGCTGCCAAGGTACTTGCTGTCCTCAACACATTTCACCCTCCTCAACTCGGATTTTATTTACCAGTCTTCTCCTCTGGTCTTGGAAAATTCTGCCTCCAGTCCCCAGCCAAACCACATCCCCGTTTCTAACTTCTCCAAATTCTCACCTCCAGAAAACAGTGCCAGGTCAGCGCACCTGGCTCCAATTACAGGCCAGCAGGGAGCCCTCTGGTCCCATCCCTTCCCTTCATGCCTGATGACTTAGTGCTTGTTTACCTCAGCCCAGCTGTAGCTGGTTAAGTCTGTGTGGTTCAGTTTCTGTCGTGTGTGCTTAGGTCTCTGTCCTTTCGGACCACAGATGGTTCTTTCTCCCTGGGATACAGTGAGCATGAGCGCCAAGGCCACTTCTTCATTCCCACAATGCTCTGCGCTGCACTACTGACTCCAACCTCCTGCTTCTAATTTATGTAGGGATGGCTTTTTGCTCAGCAATCTGAACCCATGAGCTCCTCTAATCTTCTGGATTTCAATAAATAAAAAGGAGAAAGATTCATAAGCGTATTCTGTCCTGATGGAACAGTAGGGCTCTTAGGAAAATCATATTATTTTTACTATGCAAAAGAAAGATACTCAAAAATATTTATCCAGGGTATTGGAAGGCCACACTTGGCCCCAGATCTGTAAATCCTACTTAATCCAGATTTTTTTTTTATTTTAAAAAAGTCATCAGTTGGACTGCAAACGGGCCTGTTAGCCACCGGACTCTGAAGGTTTCTTTAAGAATATTTTCTAGTTTAACAATTCTGGAAACATTTTCAAATCTAATTTTCTATTGGCATTTTTTCACTAAATGCAAATGATACTTTTTTCATATTGGAGGCTTGAGCTAACTACATTAAAAATGCATTATTAATTCCTAGTGGGTATTCAGAAAACAATAGTGCCAAAAGAAATTGTAGAGGTCAAGCTTCTCAACCTGTTTATATTTACCAAAAAGAAAAAGAAAAAGATACACAGAGACCCACAATGCTCTGTATACTTAATGGGATTTTAAAAAAGAAGGTCATGCTGGGGCTGGGGGCGGGGCTCAATGGTAGAATACTTACTAGGCAAGCACAGGGGCCTGAGTATAGAATAAAGAAACCATGTTAGAGGACCACTAACTGTGCCGCCTTTTATCGCCAGAGCCTTGGTTTAAAAACTATTACTTGGGGACTTGGAAAATGGCTCATCAGATAAGGAACTTACTTATAAAGACTGTTGATTTGGGTTCAGTTCCCCAGAACCTATGTAAAACTAGATGCACAAAGTGGCACATGCATCTGGAATTTGTTTGCAGTGGCAAAAGGCACTATCATGCCCATTCTCATTCTCTCTCTTTCTCTCTCTCTCTCTCATAAATGAATAAAAATATTTTTAAAAATTATTCCTACACATGGCGTGGTGGCGCATGCCTTTAATCCCAGCACTCGGGAGGCAGAGGTAGGAGGATCGCCATGAGTTCAAGGCCACCCTGAGACTACATACTGAATTCCAGGTCAGCCTGGACTAGAGCAAGACCCTACCTCAAAAAAACAAAAGAAAAAAGAAAAAGAAAGAAATTCCTTAAGGGCTGGGGAGATGGCTCAGTGGATGAAGTGCCAGCAAAGTGTCTTAGCACACCTAGAATTCCCAGCACTCTGTTCTGGAGGCAGAGAGAGGATCCCTGGGGCAAGCAGACCAGCTAAACTAGCCAAATCAGAAAGCTCTAGCTTCAAGTGAGGTACCCTGACTCAGTACGTGAGGGAGTAAGCAACTGAGGAAGACACCCAGCATCAACATCGGACCTCCACAGGTATATGCACACGTGTATACATGTGTATACACGTGTGCATATACACACTCACAAACAACACACAAGCACACTACACACACATCCATATGCACAACAAAGACAAATTTAAAAAAGGGTATCATCCTCAGTTACATAGTGAGATCAAGACCAGCCTGAGCTACATGAGATCCTGTCTAGAAAGAAGGAAACAGAAAGAAAGAAAGAAAGAAAGAAAGAAAGAAAGAAAGAAAGAAAGAAAGAAAGAAAGAAAGAAAGAAAGAAAGAAGAAAGGAAGGCAGGAAGGAAGGAAGGAAGGAAAAGAAAGAAAGGGAGGAAAGAAAGGGAAGAAAGAAAGAGGGGAGGGAGGAAGGAATAAATGGAGGGAAAGAAGGAAGGAAAACAAAGAAATATGTAAACAGATTACAAATAAAACCAATAACCATATTTTTCCAGAAAAAAAAAAGAATAAGAAATTTCCAAAGACAAAATTACAAGAGAGGCATGGTACTCATACTTATAACCCCAACACTAAGAGGCTGAGACTCAAGGATTAACAGTCTGAATTTAGCCTGGGCTATAGAGTGACACCTTGTTTAAAAAATAGACAAATAAATAATTATCAATAGACTTAACCTACTTGCCAAAACAAAACAGTTGTATAGACATATATTTGTTCAATCAAAGATTTATTTCACAAATACATGACTATTTGCTAGGCACTGTTTTAATTTCTATAAATATCAATAAACAAAAGTAAACGTCCATCATGGATATCCTAACTAAAGAGACAGAAGACGAACATATTTAAAAATAAATACAAGGTGGTGACGAGTTGCTTTTTAGAAAGCATAACAGGTACCTGGGACACCATGAGGGAGGGTTATGCTTTTGAAATGGGTGACAAATGATGGCCTCTTGACAGAGGTAATGGCTGAACAGAACTGAATGACAGGAAAAAGGAACCTCCTGAATGACTGGGAAAGATGCTCCATGTAAGACGAAGGAGCTCTGGGAGGAGGGGAAGCCAGGACATCAGGGCGGACACTCAGTACCGTGAATATGGACACTGGGAGAAGGACTGAGAGCTTTGAGGGCGTTGGGGGAAGTCTTACTCTAGCTGTGATGACAATGCTGGTGCGTTGTGTGACTTAAAGAACCGGGCCAGCTGTTACGTAGAGGACAGATCTTAGGAGTTTATGAGAGTAGCAGCCACTCTCCTAAACTGCCTGTCACCTTTCGATTATTTATCTGTCACAGCAACCCTCTGAAGGAGATTGATTATCTCAGGAGGAGAATTGCTCAAAAAGCAACCAAACCGGGCTTCCAATGTGAGCATTCTAGTCTTGTTAAGATCTCACACTCTTAACAGCCTGGGGTGAGAAATCCATTACTTCTCAAATAGACACTGACGGTGGGCCTGGAAAGATGGCTCAGTGGTTAAGTGCTCATCCTGCTCAAGCATGAAGGCCTGAGGTGGCCCAAAACCACCTGGGTTTGAAACTCCAGATTTCATATAAACAGCTGAGTCCCAAAAAGGGGAGCAGAGACCAGGGAATCACCCAGGCTTACAAAAAAGCAGAATGCTCCCTCATCAGAGAGATTCCAGCGCAAAATGAGAATGGGCGGAAGGTGCTGGAGAAGGACACCTAACCTCAACTCCAGTGAGACAGGCGAGTGCCGCCCTCCTAAGCAGGCAAACACTCAGGTTGCAAGGGCACATACATGTGCATAAACTGTACACACCACACCACACACATCTCTCTCTGTCTCTGTCTCTGTCTCTCTCTCTCTCTCACACACACACACTCAAAAGAGAAAAGAAAACATGATCAAAAACAAATAGTATCAGATATGACATTTGAGAAAACCTAGGAAGTCATAGATACCGCCAAGGGTTTGGTTTCAGAAATTTGTTGGTAATGTCCTTTTTAGTGATGGGAAACACCAGAGAAGAAAAATGGAACAGCAGGGCTCTGTGGATCTCAAGATAATCTCCCAAGCTAATGTGGGATAGAGTGGACATTTCCAAATTGCCAAAATTTGGTGGCTTAAAACAACAAAAATGTATTCTCTCATAGCTTGGGAGGCCAGAATTCCCTAATCAGTATTATTGGACCAAAATCAAGATGTCCACAGAACTTCTCCTTCCTCGGGCTGTAGGGGAGAAGCTGTCATTTGCCACATCCAATTTCTCATGTTGTTGATATTTGACTTGTGACCCCATGGCTCTAATTCCTGCCTTCAGGGTCACACTGTCTTCTGCTCTTACTTCAAGTCTCTGTCTGATAAGGAAGTATGTGGCCGTCCTTAGGAGCCAGTCAAATCATCTCCCCATCGCAAGATGTTTAATCTCCCTGCCAAGACTTTCTCTAAGGTAATCCACACAGGCTGGAGGAGTTAAGACATGGAAGCTTCCATTTAAAAAAAGAAGAAAAAGAATCAAATCCGCAGATGTGGATGAACAGTTAACAAAAGGAGCCTTCATTGCTCTCTGCTTTCTCACCGTGGATGCAGTGTGATCAGCTGCCTCAAGCTCTGCAGTTATGCCTTCCTCGCCATGATGGACAATACTCTCCAACTGTGAATCAAAATAGACCTGTCTTGCTTTAAAAAAAAATAAGATGGGGGGCTCTGGAATGATGTCTCATAGATTAAAGCACTTGCTTAAAAAGCCAGACAGCCTGGGTTCAATACGCCAGTGTCCAGGTAAAGCCAGATGCACAAAGTGGCACATGCATCTGGAGTTCATTTGCAGTGACTAGAGGCCCTGGTACAGTCATTCATTCTCTCTGTGTCTCTCTCTCTCCCTCTTTCTCTGCTCACAAATAAATAAATCAATACAATCTATTTTAAAAAATAAGAGTTAACAATATTTTCCTCTTCTGCATGAGCATTGGATCTTCTGAGCTCTCTTAGTGCTATAACCCTGGTAACCTGATAAGAGCAATATGTCAACCACAATCCAAGGCAACTCACTTACTTGGCATTAGGAAAATTAAAAATGTTTTCCAGTAGACTGAAGACACCTGTGCCTCAGGTCTAACGGTTTCTCTGCCTATTCCAGCACTTGGGAGGCAGAGGTAGGAGGATCACCATGAGTTCGAGGCCACCCTGAGACTACGTAGTGAAATCCAGGTCAGCCTGGGCTAGAGTGAGACCCTACCTCAACAAAAACAACAACATAAAAATGTCCGACAGGAAGCAGTATTGGGGGACTTCCTTAACAGCACTGTCCTGGTAAGCACCATGGAAGCTATTCCTACATGTAGCTCCTCGCAGCTCCCAGGAGGACATGAGGCCTTTAAACCAGGGTGCTACACAGGTGCACAAGTCATGCATGTGAGTGCCTACATGAGCACACACATGCGTGAGCACACACACGTCTCGTCTCCTAGCCTTGAACCTCCAGTTAGAAAGTTCCCTATGGGGCTGGAGAGATGGCTAAGCGGTTAAAACACTTGCCTCCAGTGCCTAAGGCCCTGGGTTCAATTACCCAGTACCCAGAACCACAAGGCAGTGGCCCTGGTGCTTCCTCTCTCTCTCTCTCTCTCTCTCTCTCTCTCTCTCTCTCTCTCTCTCTCTCTCTCTTTCTCTGCTTGAAAATGAATAAATAAAATATTTTAAAAAAAGAAAGTTCCCTGTGGTTCTATTTAGATGGCCACAAGACACCCACAGTCCGCAGCCTGAAGACACCTGTGCCCCAGGTCTCATGTTTCTTTGTACCCAAGAAGACCCCCTGTCTGGGTTTGTGGCCACATATGACAAACATCATTTCCGTTCATTGCTTCCATTTCTCTCTCCACTGAAATCTTGACCACAGTCACCAGCAGAGTATTTGGTTCATCTGTTCACCCTTGGGTGGTCTCACTTCTAAGCAGAAAATTGGCTAAAGGGGGCAATGGAGAACGAAAACCTGGAAAACGAAAGTGTGGTCAACTCACAAACACATAGTGCCCATTCCCTACAGAGGACGACGTCATGTGCTCATGCGGCTGCCTTCCAGCGGCCTCTCCTGAAGGATTAAACCCTAAACCACATCTCTGCTGGAGTGTGCAAGTGGGCTCATTACTCAGAGCCAAGATAAAGGATAAATCTTTATGAGTACCGTAAGTATGAGTCATAAAAAATAGGAAGCATGTGTAGGATGTATGCAGAGTAACAGAACCAAGCCAGGAAAAGTGTTTGGGAAATGGACGTAAGAACACACGGCAAGACGAAAATCACCCTTGGACATGGCTCCAAAGTACATCTACAAAGCTCCCAGCAAGTCAAGGGTTCATTATCACTCTGGACTCTAATAAAGTCATTTCCCTGTTTGGAAATAGGCTTTTCTGTTTTTTTATTTTTTAATGCAAGGAGGAGGGGAACTGAATCAAGAAAAAGTTACTTGGAGTAGGCCTTGAAAGATTTTATGATTTGGGAAATTTGAACAGCTTCCAATGAAAACACTGGGAATTAGATCTTTAACAACATTCAAAATGAACGAGATTCTTTCAGAAAAAGGCTTGTTCACAATGGCACTATTACCCTCTCCTGTAGATTCCCCCTATCCTAACATCCAGCAGCGATAAGAGGGGAAAGACTGAACTCTTCAGACATTATGAAAGCAGGAAACGAAAATAAACAGCAACACGTATACTCACAAGAGACTAAAGGCCAGCAATGGAGCCCTCTAGGCTGCCAGACATGGGAGAAAGAGCTCATGCCAGGGAAAAGGCAGAGCTCCTGGTCAACTACACTAGAGAAAACCAGGCAGTGTAGGGAATCTAAGGTGAAGGGTGCTAATTGGCCCCTAAGGTCCTTTGGAGACAAATGATTAGGGCAAAATGTATCATTGCTGGAAACAAAGCTGTCCAGTTGGCTTAGATTTTAGAACCCCCTCCATCACCTCCCACTGCGTGAGCACGAGCACACACACACACACACACACACACACACACACACACACACACACTTGAGAATGAATCAGGTAAGTGCTATGTATGGCTGAGATGCAAAATGTCCTCCCACAGGCTGGTGACACCTGTTTTGAGAGGTTGTGGAACCTTTGGGAAGTAGGTTCCTGGCAGGTGAGCCTAAAGGTTTCATAGTCCAGGTCCTTTTCTGGTCTTCTCTCAGCTGAGGTGTGAGCAAGCAGCTCACGTCATGCTCCCAAAGCCGCAGCCATAAGCCACTCCCCTCATTGTGCCTTCCCAGCAATGATGGACTGACCTTCTTCCCCAAATTACTTCTCTCTGGTATTTTGTCATAGCAACAAGAAAAGTAACTAATACGGTGAGCAAAGGTGTCACCCAAAAGACCACGTCCTACACAGAAGCCGGCATGTCCTGATGGACCTGTGGTTCCCTGCCTCTTCAGTCTATCAGTCTTCTCTTCTACCTTCAGAAGTTACTGAGTCCCAAGGAGAGAACTTTGCTCATCTATCTACCTGAGGTTGAGGAGTAGTAAAGAGACGTGTAACGTATTGTCGTGACCTTCACTGAGTATTAATTTACCTAAGACTCCAAGAAACTCACTGCTCTTTTGGAGCTATTATGAGAGAGAAGTCTCAACATAACTTCCACTTATCATATGGCTTGAAGGTGTCCCCCATAAATTCATGTGTTTTGAATGCTTCATCTCCAGCTACTGGCAATTTGGGAGGTGGAGCCTTGCTGGAGGAGGTGTTGCTTGGGGGGGGGGGAACGGGCTTAGCGGTATGATAGCCAGCTTTCCCTTTGCCAGAACTTGGCTCACTCTCCTGCTGCTATTTTCCACCTACTATGGCAAGGAAGTGGTGTCCAGCCTCTGCTCATGCCATGCTATCCTCTGCCATCATGAAGTTTCCCCTCAAGACTATAAGCCAAATAAAAACTTCCCTCCCATCAACGTAACTTCAACACACACACACACATAACAAAATTCCAACTGGAGGCCATTAAGGAATCCATGAAACGTGGCCAGAGCTAAGAAGTATGATAGCTCATTCTCCCTCAGTCCATGGCAGCTACTGTGTCTCTTTATTCTTCTCCTGAAGGTGCCTGAGTATATGGTTACAGCATTGGTGGGGAGGGGCAGGGGTGGTGATCACCTCTTAACACATCAATGTGGCTTTCACTTAAGTGAGCACACAGGTCTTGAGCATAGACTCGTGGCAAATCCAGGGTCACACGGCCTATCACTAACGTGCTATGGAAAATTCTTTTAAAAATTAGATGCGTGCACACATGTCTCAATAGGGAGAAATGAAACATTGATATGCACAGTCGGGTGTTGGGGCTCGAGGCAAGAGGCTGTGGCAATGAACCTGGGTCCTGGCTCACAATCAGATCTGTAACCTCTGATCCGGTCTCTGTCTGGACATGCTATGCCCATGGAATTGCCCTCTATTGCTGATGTTTATGCCCATAGTGCTGCTCTTGCCTTTGGTCAAAGAAGCTTCATTCTGCATTTGGCAGTGACCACTGGAGAGATGGAAAACTTCTTCTGAGAAGTGCCTGTTGCGTTATCAGCTCAGTGCTAAAGGAGACATCTCTATTAGACCCTCCAAGACTCTGGGAACTCAGGAAAGAGGAGCAGGAAAGAATTTAAGAGCCAGAGGATGGGGAGGAGTGTTCTGGAATGCTATCTTCTGGACAAGAGTGGTTGTTGCACTGATGACCTCAGAGGGACTGGCGTTGCCTGTACAATACTGGGGCCATCAACATTCTGGATGGTGTGACTAGAAGGGCTAGTTGGAAAGAAGGGATTCAGTGGGAGAGAGATGAGGGGAGAGAGACCAAAGGAAGCCAGAAAGGCAGGTCTTCCCTGCACGGAGTGGGGGGTTCCTGTGTCTTTAAGACCAGACCCTCATAAATGGCTTGCTTCTGCTGGACACGAGGCTCTAAGTAAACACTCTTCTGGCCGACACACAACTTCCTGTAGGGTTCTGGTGGGTAAAGTTTGAAGAGGCTGCCAAATCCAGTGACCAGCAACTTCTGAGCTGACTTAGAAAACAAGCTACAAAGACTCGAGTCCAGAGTAAACAAAGGAAAGAACCACATTAAACAAGGAACAAATTACTATACAGGCAGGGGTAGTTTAAGTACTCACTGAGCAAGAAAACAAAATCCCCAAAAATTAAGTTATTAGGTATTTAATAATACACAGTAGAGGAAAACACCCTCTTTTAATTGAAGGAATGTAAGTTAATTAATTCCAGCATTATTAACAACTGGCAGGGGTCACCCCCCACCACACACACACATGCACACATCATGTGGACAGAATATTCTCGATGGCCCAACTTCAAACTCAGCTCAGATCAAATGAGTTACCCAAGGGAGCTGCAGGGAGTAAAACACCATTTATAGCTTTCTACCCAGCTGAGGAGAAGACTAACTCGTTTGCTGAAAGATCACTAAAACCTCTAAGAGGAAAGAAGAATTCAACTCAGATTTAGAAATGAACCAACGCTGAAACACAGGTCTACAGACTGCAGAGTAGTAAGATGAATTAATTAGAGAAAAACATATCAAAGCAGACATAAAAAATGGAGTCTTTTAAGGTCCCAACACCAAGTTCACTGATATAATGCAAGTCAAACAAGTATACACTATGGAAAAGGGCAAGTAAGAAATTTACAAGGAATCTTGAAATACTGTCCTCCTGCCCTGTAAAAACCCAGTTTGTATTACGAAAAAGAGGCTCAAGGGCTGGAGAGATGGCTCAGTGTTTAAGGCGCTTGCCTGCAAAGCCTAATGACCCAGGGTTCGATTCCCCAGTACCCACATAAAGCCAGTTGCACAAGGTGGAGCATGTATCTAAAAGTTTGTTTGAAAAAGCTAGATGCCCTGATGTGCCCATTCTCTCTCTCTCTCCCTCTCTCTCTCCTCTCTCTTTCCTCTTCTCTTTTCTCTCTGCTTGCAAATAAATAAATAAACTATGTTTTTAAAAAAGAGGCCCAAATTCCAGTTCCTGCCCCTAAGTCCGCTCCCATCTGAGGGCTCAGAAGCAAAGAATGATAAGTAATAGAAAAGAAAGCGAGAATGAAAGGAAAAGCTTGTTGAAGAGGTAAGGCTTCAACACAGGCTTCTAGCATGCAGCATGGTGAGGCATGAGAGCGACAATAGAAGTTCAGGGAGAATTAATAAAGGTATGGATTCAGTGGGTTTTGCTTTGTTTTTGCTTATTTGTTTTTTAATGGACAGAGTCTATTTTGCACAGGCTGGCCCTGAACTTCTGGGCTCAAGCACTTCTGTCTGGACCTCCGAGTAGCTGGGATTACAAGTGCATGCCATCAAAGATGGGGTGTGGCCCTGGACTCTGCACTCATAACATTCCCAAGAGATTCACCTATGGGGTTCCTGTACCACACACACTGATCCACATGATGGTGTCCACATCAATTCTTTATGTGGCCTTTCCAGTCTCTCCTTCCACTCCCAGGCCCCAGCCCAACCCCACCATTGTCTCTAGTCTCTATCCCAGATCTTGGCAAGCTCTTTCTGCAAAGGGACAAAGAGGAATATTTAAGGCTTCACAGGCCATGAAGGTTTGTGACAGGATTCAACTGCCATTGTAATAAGAAAGCAGCCTCAAGTGGGTGTGGGTGTGTCCTAATAAAACTTTATTTACAAAATCAGGCATCAGATTGGTGAATGGATAAACAAAACAAATGTAGCCATACACTTTTATTCCTGGTACTCGGGAATAAAAAGAAATCAAATCATTTATACATGTTAAAATATAAATGAACCTCAAGTTCATTGCACTGAATGAAAGGAAAGAAACCAGTCCCAAAATGTCACATACTACATTCTACTTATAAGAATATGAACAATTGGCAAATAGATAAAGAAAGTAGATGAGTAGGAAAAATAGAAAATGGGGCAATGACTGTTAACATGAATGTAGTTTCTTTTGGGGGTGAAAATATAAAATTAGATTTCAATGCTTACTGCATACCTCTGTATAAAGGCTGACTCCTTGGTTTAACAGATGGAATTCATGTATGTAAAAGGTATCTCTTGATGAAGTTAAGTCAAAAGCTGGGTATGGTGGCTCACATCTTTACCTCTAGCACTCGGAAGCTAAAGTAGGAGGGTCACCAAGAATTTGGGGACAGCCTGAGGCTACAGAGTGAGTTTCAGGTCAGCCTCAGCTAGACAGAGTGAAACCCTGTCTCAAAAAAAATAATAAAATAAAATATGTAGTAAGCAAGATTTGGTGTGAAGGTAGCAGTTTGTCTGCCACCCCGTCTAGAGTGCAGTCAGGCCATGTCCCCCAAACACTTCCTCTCTGTGTGGCTTCTGCTCTTCCTGCTCTTCCGCCCGTCTTCCAAGCCTTCCAGGCAATCTCTATCTCCTGAGCATCTTCCCTTCACCTCCAGCTACAGTGACCATTACCTTCATGGGCTTCTGGAAATTTCGGTGCATGTCTTAGTTAGCTCCTTTGTCACGCTGTATTCAATTGATTCTCTTTTAGTCCTAGTAAAGGTGTGACGACATAAAGATAGTAAAAATCCAGCGGTGTTCACCCAGCACATAGTAGGTTCTTGGTAACTAACTCATCCAATGGGTTTGTGGATAACTAGGGGAATGAATTATGGGAATATTATTTATGGAAGACTGGTTTTTATGAAGTGGTTCCCAAGCAGGACGGAAAGAACCAGGGCGTAAAGTTAAAGGCGCCAGTCCCAGGAGACCAGTTAAGGAGGCTGAACAGAGAATCCAAGGGCAGTTGCAGAGGAAATGGTGATAAAACATCGAGATTGACCAAATATAGGGTTTGAAGGGATGAGGAAATCTAAGATGGCCCAGAGGTTCCAACGCACATGGTAAGAGTGACATTGATGAGGCCTGAATATCCAGCCCTGGGACGGGGAGAACTGACGTAGGGAGGGCCTCATTCTATTTCAGAGATAAGTAAAGAGCAATACTAGCCAACACTTGACAAGCTGATGCGTGTGTACCAGGCACACACGCCAACCCGCCAACCTGGAGTGTCCAGAGCCTTCCTCAATCAAGGCCTGACATTCCCTCTCACAGACGAGGAAGCTGGGCTTAGAGAGTGAGGTAGCTCACCAGGGACACGGGCTTGGGAAGCAAGATTGATCCAGTCTGTGCAGCACATTGATCACCTCCCCTCCACACCGTATTTCAGGGACCCAGTAATTCAAGGTAGGAGTAGGAAGTGGGGTGCTGGAGATACCCCACTGAAGTCATCATAGTTCTGGGAGTCATGTAGGAGTTAACAACTCAAACCCTAAGAACAGACAAGCCACTTCAGAGAGCATAGACAGAGGAAAACAGGAGCAATAAGCTTTGAGAGGGAAGGAAGTCCAGCTAAGAAGGAATCCGAAAGATCAGTAGAGAGGGGGTGGAAGGATCCAGGTAGCATAGCTTCCTGAGTCCAAGAGGGAGGTGAGGAAAAAGCAGAGGAGGAGAAGGAGTGGAGACAGACAAGGTAGTAGAAAGAACTCTTAGGTTGGGTTCCTGAATGCCAGTCGAACACCTGACAGTGAGTGACTTGTCACTTCTCCCTCTGGCCTGGCCCCCTCTGCAGGTGGGCATGACTCCTGTGACTCCAGGACTCCTCCCCAATCCCAGCAGTCTACATCTTAATTAAAAAGAAACATGAGTAGCCACATGACGTGAAAGGTAACATACATGATACCCAATAGTAAGCTCGGGAGAGCGAAAGTCCCGTGGTGGGCAGGGAAGCAGGGTGCCCAGATGTTTGCCCTGACAGGAATTTGGGTAGGAAGAGGAAACAAAAACCAGGCAGTGCCCAGAGGCAATCAAGGGGTCAAGTTCACATCGGGCCTCTTCAAAGTGGGGGAAAGAAAAGCAGAATATTATTCAACATGTCGAATTTATACAGAAATATTTAGAAAACGCTGGGGAAGGATGGAAGGTAATATAATAAATCCTGCTGCAGAATTTGAGTCTCCAAATAAAAAAATATTAGCAGTAAATTTCCTTTTATTCTCAAACAAAATGTCAAGATAGCAGATAAGCTGGATCACTGGATACTCCACACACACACACACACACACACACTGGGCATCTGTCCACTCGGCATAGCTGGGGCTCAGATTTGTAGACCTACTCCTTACCTTGGTCTATCTTTCATACTCTCCAAGAAAAATTCTAAGAGGAAAAG
>PVHP010003250.1:46645-80583 GCA_004024765.1 Zapus hudsonius
TGTGACCAAATGGTCAGTTCAGATAAGATCTTGCCTATCATATTGGGGTGATTTCTAGAACAATCTGTATTTAATAAACAGAAAGTGTTTATATATGAAAGGTGCTTGGCTAGAAACAAGATTTTATCACTCTACAGTGTCATGTGTGGGGTTTACTTTGACATTTGCTTACAAGAGATTATATATTCAATATCACAAATATAAATAGCCCCGAGTGGCACCTTTCTGACATATACAGTAGCACTGAGGAGTCACTCACAGATAACAGCAGAGGAAATAAATGCCCCAGGCAGAGAAGGAATGCAGCTAGTTGACTGGTGCTCATTTGATGATCTTATTTTCATGTGTGTGGTTCGCAAACAGCCAGTGTTAGAACGTTCTAGCAGTGGTGGGTGCAAGTTAGACACACACCCATCCATCCCTCCCTCTCCAGTACTGCTGTGTCAGGGTTTTGGTAAGTAAGTGGGGGAGGGGGAATTGTCCATGTGACAATTTAAGAAGCAGAAAGAAAGACTGCATAAGTAAATAGGAAGAAAGCTATAGTCAGGTAGGTAGAGACATCAAAACTGTCAAATTCCTCAAAATAAGCAAAAAGACATCCAATTATGGTAAAATCTTTTGGGGTGGTGTGTGTGTGTGTGTGTGTGTGTGTGTGTGTGTGTGTGTGTGTGTGTGTGTAGTACATTGGATGTGGCATGTGAGGTATGTATGTACGTGTGTGAAGATTACACACGTGTGCAGAGGCCAGAGGATAACATTGAATGTTCTCCTGACAGCTTGTCCACCTATTTCCTGGAGACAGTTTCTCACTGAACTTGCAGCTGCCATTTATTTTATTTATTTATTTTATTGTTAAAAAGTAGAAAAAAAAATAGAAGCTCTATATAAACAACTATTCTCCCCCACCATAGCTCGGACAATCTTTCCGCCCCCTCTTCCACAGAATTCCCTGAGCCGTGGTGGGTGAGATTTAAGTCTCTTAAGAGTCTCGCTGCCATTTTTCATCAGACTGGCTGAGCAGTGAGGCCCCATCGCACAGGACTGGGGTTACAGGGACAGGTGGTCATGCCCAGCTTTTTACATGGGTGCCGGGGATCAAACTCATGCTGGCTCAGGTCCTGTCAGACTCTCGTGCTTGTGTGATCAGCTCTCTTACCCCTAAGCCATCTCCTTGGGCCCCCAGATGGCAAAATCTAGCTCTTTCTGTCCACTGTGAGCAGGAAGAAACTCGGTGTGCCTCTTCTTCCTTACATAATTAAAGCAAGTTTAATGACAAGAAGTGCCAGTTTGCAAGCAGTGGGTATTTTCAAAGGCCACTGAAAGCAACAAGCATCATGGGATGGGAAGACAGACAAAAGTCCCCTCTGTAGGGCATTTAGTGTGGGATTAACAGTCCCTAGAACACAATAGCTCCTGAGCTCAGCTCTGACTTTTGTAACAGTTGACATTTGGCTTGATAAGAGACCCTGGCACACAGGCATCAGCCTAAATACCATACTAAAGCCCAGAGGGACCTCGAAAACAAACAGGCCCCAAGGACTGGAAAGCTGTGACGATGACAAGCTGATTCTGGAACCGCAGCAGCACCCAGCGCTGCTCAGAGGCTGGCTCTCCCACTCCTGGTTGTACAACCACCGCAGGCCCAGAAGACCACCAGCCCTTGCTTTCGAGCTGCTAAGGCTTGCTGGAGCTTGTCAAGGTGTCTGGTAAGGGGCTGGCCCACGGCAGGTGACAAGTGTGTGACCTGTGTCACCAGAGCACCTGGTATTTATTATCTTGAGAAACCAGCAAGACAGTTCACGTTTTAAAAGTGTTTCCTTCCTTCTCTTTCTCCTATTTATCACAGGTCTCTCCTGCCCTCAGAAAGAACCAAGAAAGGGACAAGTTCATGGCCAGTCTTCTGAGCAGAGCAACAGTGAAGTGACTTGGAGCCACATGTGTCATTAACCACATATCCCATTTGGTGTGGCTGCCAAGAAGCTTGGAGCCAAATTTCAAACTCAATCACAGCGTCCCCAGGAGCCCACACAGCCAGCAAATGACAGTCTTCCTTTCCCGTGTCCTCACCGTCACTTCTGCTCACAGCGCTGGCATGTCTGCTATGGAAAGCCCACCCCAACTCTTCTTTTGAAATGAAGCCACGAAGTCAGTATAACAAATGAGGAGGGTTTCTAGCTTATAGGCTCCCTGGAAGGTGAGGTTAAAGCCTGGCCCCATTTCCATATCAATGGGGTCTCCTGATCCTCTCTCCAGCCCTTCAGCCAGATACCCGTTCAGAGTCCCTCTTTCAGTGTCACAGCCCATACACAAGCAGAACTGTCCATGCCTTCCGTACAGATGTCTGAAGGATGGCTAACTAGGGGCTCACCCTCCGCAGCTTTTCCTAATAAGCCAGCAATAAAGCTAGGTCGGAAATAGAAAAACACATACCACCACATAAAAGCAGATCTCAAGCAAAAATGAGGCCACAGGAAACAAAACAGTTGCCATTCTAGCATCTAATGAAGGCATGTTACTGTAAACAAGCCTCTGAGGGAGCTATGACCCTTCTCAGGAGTCAGGAAACACCCTAAGGCATCAAACTCAGAGGCCCACAGGAGGGAAGGGGTGGGTTCTACTTTAGCCAAAGGCTGTGGGAGCAATGAAAGTGATGGCTGGGGAGATGGCTCAGCAGTTAAAGGCAGCTGCTGGCCTTGGTTCAATTTTCCAGCACCCACAAGAATTCAGATGCAAAAAGTGGTACAAGTGGGCTGCGGAGATGGCTTAGTGGTTAAGGCTCTTGTCTGAAAAGCTTAATGACCTGGGTTCGAGTCCCCAGTCCCACGTAAAGCCAGATGCACAAAGTGGCTCAAGCATCTGAAGTTCATTTGCAGTGGCAAGAGGACCTGGCTGCCCCTTCTCTCTCTCTCTCTCTCTCTCTCCCTCTCTCTCTCTCCTCTCCCTTTCTGCTTGCAAATGATGATAAATAAATATATTAATTTGTGCAAATGTCTGGTGCTCATTTGCAGTGTCAAGAGACCCTGGCATTGTCCCCATCCCCACACAATACAGACGTGCAAAGAAATAAATATTTTTTAAAAAAGAAAGCACCGGTTCCTGCTTATTTTACTAAATAACTGAAAAATCTATTCTCTATGTACACTCTTCTGTCCCCTCCCTATGGCCAGAGCCTTCTTTCAATTTCCTGTTCATTTTCAGGCTGGTGTTGCCAAAGCCCACGATTGCAAATTTCCCACGAGAAGCCAGCAGAGGTGGGGGAAGACGTTCTGAGAGCTGTAGGCAGCTACCAGTCCTCCATGACCAATGTAACTTCAGCATGATGGTTTCTCCAAACCTTGAGCCCGCTGTCCTCACTGTCCCCAGGTGTGGACTCTGACACGACCTCTGCTAAGAACCAGAAGAAACCCGGCCTCCGCTGAAGGGCAGTCATGGTGCCTGGGAGGCAGGAGTCCAGTCAAGTGTTTCCGTAGCCCGGATGCTAATCCTGGACCACTGATAACCGAGGGGAAGTGGGGTTGATTTTGCAGTTGCCTCTCATTCTAGGGTAACATGGAGGAAAAGAACTAGCGTAGACAACCACCGGGGCCAGATGTGGCCTGCAACAGCTGGTAATCCTTTGGCTAATTTGTAAGCAAAGGCATTTTCATTCATTTTGAGAAAGGTTTGCCTTAACTATCTAGTAGAGACTTACTTCACAAAGGTTGTTTCGAGCCTTCCCACAAGAGATCAGCTGTTATTATTAACTCATACAAAGGCGTATCTATAAAAAAAAGCAAGCTATTTATTAAGAATAATAAAAAGAGTGAGTTTAAGTGGGAGAAGGAAGTCCTTTTGGTATTAAAATAGAAGTGAATAGGGCCAAAGTCAACTTTAGGAGCTAATTAGAACACTGATAAGTCAAATGACTTTTTAAAAAATTGAGATGCAATTCACACGCCATCAAGTTCACCCCTTTAAATTATAATTCAACAATTATAGTGTAATTGGAAAAATTGCATAGCCATCACCACAGATGAATTTTAGAGGATTTTACCTTTTCCCCCAAAACTCTACTACGAGTAATAGCTAATCCCCACTTCCATCTCCCCCATCTAGTCCTAAGCAAGCAGTCACCTAACTTTCTATCTCTATAAATTTAGGTATTCTGGACATTTCATTTAAATACAATTACATCACACATGGCTTTTGAGTCTATTTTCTTTGACAGCATAAAATGTGTAAGTTCCGTCTAAGAGATGACATGTAACAGTATTCCTTTCCTTTTCATTGTCAACTAATCTTTATGCCACATTTTTCTTGTTTACTCATCAGAGATGGGCATTCAAGTTGCTCCTACTTCCTGAGTATTATGAAGGATCCTGGCATGAACATCCGTGGGCAATTCTTGGTGGGTATCCATGCTCTCGTGTCTCCTGTATTCAGACCTAAGAGTGGAATTTCGGACTCAAGGTATTTTTTAACAACTGTTAGCATAATTGCTAGCAGTCATATATGAAGAGGGAGAGAGGTATTTAATACTTCTCAACCCTGGCCTTGCTATCCATCTCTTTCATTCTTTGTCTGATATCATCCTTTACATCTATTCTGTGTACCCAAGAGACTGATCCCAAGGTCTACTATATACAGAGCCAAATGGAATTTCCAAAGGTCAGTTACCCTTTCAAACAGGATTGAACTATAAGTACCGAATCCTTACAGATCTCCACCGAAGACAACATGCAGTTTCCCTCAGCTGTCTAGTCACAGAAATGTCTTGAAATCACGAGCCCCAAAGCATATGGACCTGTACTGCACAAACTCACAACGTGAGAACCATGTTGACATTTTCAAGTAAGTTTGCCACTAGCCTGCATAGGCCTTCTGCTTCTCTTCTCCCTGCATGGTCCCTAGGTGCTGGCTAATTTTGTCCATCCTCAGTATGCTGTGTTCTATTTTATTTTTTTTTATTTGTGTCTCTGTGTGTGTGTGTGTGTGTGTGTGTGTGTGTGTGTGTGTGTGTGTGTGCACTCACGAGCACACCAGGGCTTGTTGACACTGCAAATGAACACCAGATCCTTGTGGCACTTTTGGCATCGGGCTTCCGTGGGTGGCTTAGGAGTAGAACGTGGGTGGGCAGGCTTTGCAGACAAGGGCCCTTAACCCTTGAGCCATCTTCCCAGCCCCCAGGACCACTGTGTTCTAAAATAAATTCCATTTTGCTATAACATAGTAAATAAAAGCGGGGGAGAGTTCTGCTGGCCCTCCTTGAAGTGTTTTTCTGTAGTCGTCCTGTTGGGTCTGTTTTCGGAGTCAACAACAGCACTGCACCATTTAACAGTAAGAATTTTCAGCTGGTAATGCTGCAGTCACAGCTCGGACTTGCTTTTCCTTCTCTGTCCCTCTGAGAGAAGCATATATAAAATGAGTAATTACTGCTGCTGAGGAATTGCGAAGTCAGCAGCGCCTCATAGGACCTGTATTTCCTCCTCTCCTCCTTCCCTCCCACCACCAACTCTCCCACGTAAGTTGAGAATTAAAGGCACATTACTGGGATAAAGAAATCTGACCTGAAATATGTCTTACGGCAACAATGGCAAGCAACCAAGAGTATCAACAACAATTTCCAATGGAGCTGGAAAGGTTAGACGATCTAACATAAAAAATGAGCCAACCCTGCACACTTTCATCAGATTAAAGTCAGCTTGCTTTTCCTTCTGGAGGCTTGATGGATACTTCTTTTATCCCTACTTCTGTCTCAAAAATAAAAGGCTGGAGTGATGGCTCAGTGGTTAAGGCATTTGCCTACAAAGTGGTTAAGGCATTTGCCTACAAAGTCTAATGACCCCAGTTCGATTCCCCAGTACCCAGATACACAAAGGGGTGCATGTGTCTGGAGTTTGTTTGCAGCGGCTGGAGGCCCTGGCACACCCATTCTCTCTTCTATCTCTCTCTGCTTGCAAATTAATAAATAAAAATATATTTTTTAAAAGATAGGATGCTTAAGCTATATCAACAAGTGCTTGGGGAAATTCACTTTCTTGACCAGAAGAAAACTGAGAAATAAATTCTATTCTGTGTGAATTTATTGTGATGGTTGCTTACTGTTGATTTGTGAGATTATTCCAGAGCGATACCATCTCTGACACAGAAACTAAAGAGCAGAAAGAATGACGACGATGTGTGATTATGTGTGGAGATCTCGCTTCTGAAGCAAGATGCACATTCACGTACAATCTAGGTCATCTTGGAGTCACAGGAAAGAATGGGCCATTTCTCTCTGCAGCTAATAACCTTGCACCTGTTTCCTGGCCGGCAAACCGAAAAGCCCTCAGGAGCCAGGTAAGAACCTTCCCACAGTGCTGAGTTCCCCTGAGCCTGTGCTACCATGTCCTCCCATCACCAGCAAGACCACCACCAGCAAGAAATAAAGAGCTGCCCTCAGGGGTTTCCTTCCCCACTTCTCCTGACTCACCCAGCAGGAGCAATCAATTTTAACAAAATTAACTAAGTAGACGAGAGGTCATGGACAAAGATAGGAAGACATTTTACAGTTACAGAGGAAAGTTACTGTTCTTCCAGTCGTTTTCAGAGAGTGCAGTGCTTACAGAGGTCTAAAGGAATCCTGGCCAGAGCCATCTGTTACTCTCGGCCCCTTTCCTGCTCTAGAGCAGACATGAGTGTTCTTGTTGAGCTCCAATGGAGAAAGCACCTTTGCAGATGCAAGAGGACATGGGCTGAAAGTGACGCGTGTACCTACCTCTCTCTGTGGCTGGCCTGGCCCCTGCTCCGCCGTGCGGAGGTTCAGGACGTGCACCTCCTGTGGCAGCCCGGTGGTGCCCCGGCTGGCACAGCCCGACAGGACGGTGAAGCTCTCCATCAAAGCCTGAACAGGATGAGAGGCGTTGATGGGTGACAGTTCACACTGGGCACCAGGCTCAGGACCTGTGGACAGAACACAGACATGAACCTCTCAGTAAGATGGGGGGCATTTTGAAGGACCAAGCCAACTGCCAATCCTTGTTAGAAGCCTTTACAAGGAAGTAGTTTCTAGAACTAAATAAATGGTTTAAAAAGCTAGCCTATTCATTCGAAAATCTTGATATACCTCTGAATTAAGTTTGATATACATTTGATTTTGAAGATTACTTGCAATTTAACCTTTGTGTTCTTCCTCTCATAGAAGAAAATCTGAGATAAATGGAATAAATTACTTAAAGTTCAAATGATATTATGTACAAATATCAAATGCCTAAAATTGTACCTCCCAGATACTTTACTTTGTAAGAGCTTCCCTTTACTAGGGAAAGTAAACACATTTTAGAATTATGCAATGCAAAATGTATTGAGCAGAGGCAAGCCAGTCAGATCTTCACACCAAGTTGGGACTAGCCTTCAGAAAAATCCTCCCCAAAGAGGCAAAAAGTGACCAGAGCCCGAAATAGAAAAAGTAGAACTTTTTTTACTTGACTCCTGCTTCCCTAAGTTCTCTTCCTTGAACTCTATCCATTCCTCTCCACCTTTACTTCCCAGACAATCGCAGACCTTCCTACGCAGAACGTGGGCCTCTGAGCTCTCTGAGCCATCTTCTACACCAAGGAGGTCCTGCTACAAGAATCCTCAACTCTATAGCTGTTTCAAATGCAAATGCCCACTCCTACCATCTACAAGTATGCCCAGACCCCTGAGAACTGCAGAGTAAGACCTGAGCTTCCCTAACAGGGCACACAGCCAGGCCTTTCTTTTTTGTCTTGTTTTTTGATTTGCAAGCAGGGAGAGAGACAGAGAAAAGAGAATGAGAATGGGCGCACCAGGGTGCATCTGACTTTATGTGGGCACTGGGGAATTGAACCCAGGTTGTTGGGTTTGCAGGCAAGCACCTTAACCGCTGAACCATCTCTCCAAGCATTGAGACCTTTCTTTTATTTATTCATTTTCAAGTAGAGAGAGAAAGAGAAAGAGAGAGAATGAGAACGCACCAGGGCCACCACCTTGTGTGTCTGGCTTATGTGGGTCCTGGGGAATTGAACCCAGGGCCTTAGGCACTGGAGGCAAGTGCCTTAACCGATGAGCCATCTCTCCAGCCCAAGACCTTTCTTGATCTTCCAGCCAGCCTCCCTCCCCTCCCCAGCAATGCCAGCTTGCTTCAAGATCTCAACTACCACAGGAAGACTCTCAACTCCATGACTTCATTCAAGCTTGTCTCAGCTACCGAAATCCCTCCTCTCACTTCACCCCACAATCAACACCCCAAGGTGCTCTTCTGTTCCCCACATCTCTTCCCAGCCCCCTTCATCTTCTCTCTGCTCATCCCCACTGCTTCATTTACCCCAGTGACCACAACTGTACACACCTCTCACTACCAGCCAAAAGTGGCCTCCCTACATCTTACTACAAATTACTAATCTTTGCTTCTTTAGGATTGAACAATAGATGCTGAAAAGAAAACAAACATTTGTTGAATGAATAATTAGGTCATTGAGTGTTTTTAAATAACCTCTCTGTTTAAAAGGCTCTGTCTCTGGTCAATGAGTAGGGCACTACTCCGAGGATGGGAGTTGGCTACAAGGAGCTAGTCTTAGAAATAGGTTACTATGGTGATTCCTGCCTCATTCTAGATTGGCTGGATTGGTAGACAGACATTCAGAAGGAGAGGAGCTAGGATACGAAGGGAGTCCAGGAATTGTCATATATCCACTCACCCACCACACACACACACACACACACACACACACATGCAAATAAAAAGTATTTTTTTAAATGTCATTTTTCAGGGATCAAGGAAATGGTTCCATGGCTAATGCACTTCCTACATAAGTAGGAGGACCAGAGTTCAGATCCTGAGCACCCATGGCAGGTGTTAGGGAAGCCTGCTTGTCATCTCAGTGCTCAGGAGATGCCCCAGGACAAGCTGGGCAGCTAGACTAGCCAAACCAGTGGGCTTTCAAGGGACAGACCCCACCTCAGTAAGTAAAGTGGACAGTTATCAAGGAAGACACCCTACACCAAGCTCTGACCTACGCACACATACCCACACACACCAACATAAGTACAAACACACATACACGTATGCACACATACACAGCACACACACGTTAAAAATCATCATTTTTAGCACTAGGAAGATGCCTCAGTGGGTAAGAGCACTTGCCACACAAACATGAGAGCCCAAGAGGGCCTGAGTTCAATCCCCAGTGCCCATGTCAACAGCCAGACACAGCCATGCACAACTGTAACTCAAATGGCAACTCCAGGTTCAGTGAGAGACTTTGTCTCAAGGAAACAATGTGGAACAACGCTGAAGGATGATGCCCACCTTTCTCCTCTGGGCTTTGTGCACACTGGTACATGCATCTGCACACACACATTCACTTACTATGTGCACAATAAATATTTAAAAAAATAATCATTTTCAATTCCTCGAATTGTCCACATTCCACACTCTTCCTCTCCCCTGTAGGAATGCAGCAAATGGTGAACCATGCTCCTGCCATTTTCTTTTGTGCTATGATTTTGCCTCTTGCAAATTAAAAGTTTATGTCCTTTTTCTCCCGTTTCACCTGTCTGTTTATTCCAGTGAACCTCAGAGGACAGAGGGAAAGGTCCTTTCTTTCCTACAATGCTTCGTCTTCACAGACCTCTTTGAGCTGAGCGCACCTGCCTCCATTCAGAAGCTGAGGATCCTGGGGCTTGAACATGTTGACAACACTAACTCACAACCTTTCAAACAAAGATAAAAGATAAATGCTTTCTAATGAGTTTCTCCTGACTTCGAAAAAACAATGGAATTTCTAGAAATGCAGCCTCCATCTAAAGTGTCACTGTAGTTCAGACTCAGCCACTCCTGTCCCCCACGGCTTGTCATACACAGTCACCAGGCCTGGTGGGCCAAGTCTATTTCAGGACTCACGGAAATTATCTATGTCGATAACAGCAATCTGGTCAAAATGAAACATGTGCCCTTTCAAATAATCAGTGCCACTCTCTCTCTGTGGCTGGACTGTGCCCAGCTGCTTTCTGAGAAAGCAGGAAGGTGGGGAAGGAGATGTCATGGCGACAAATGCAGGAGGTGTATTTCTGGGTGGATTCCAGAGCCTCAATTCTGGGTTACATGCTGGATACAGTGACTCTACTGGGGAACGCTCAGAGTTGGTCTCAGAGCCTCCAGCCATGACTTTGCAATGATCACAAGTTCAACACAATAAAAATGCACCTAAGAATGTGTGTGCAGAGCTCTGACTGGTGTGTCACGTGACCCAAAACACACCTGTCAAGAGGTCTGCAATCTGCTTGGCTCTGTAATGGCTTCATCTGGCATCGAAGTCTTCCAGGAAAAATAGAGACTCCATAGGAACAAATCAGAGAGGAAGGGAAGCAGTCACTCTGGCCTTAAAGTCCAGGAGAGACAGACCCCTTCTGTCTGGGCCCCAGCCCCAGCCATGGGATGAGAAAGTCAGTCCAAGGTCAAGCCAAAGAGCCAGCTATGCACAGAGCATAGTGTTCACATAGTGAGACAACATCACTTTAGGGATCCAGTGAGGTCCATGTTTGAAGGCATCCGATGTTATGACTTAGATCTAAAGTATTCCCTCCCCCCAAGGCCTACATGGAGAAGGCTTGACTGCCTACCTGTGCTGCTACTTCGAAGTGATGGAACTTTTAGGAGGTAGAGCCTGATGGAAGGAGGTTAGGTCATTGGTGGTGAGCCCTAGCAGGGCACAATGGAACCCCAATCCCTTCCTCCTTCTCTCTTTTTACTTCCAGGGCCACCCTGAGATGAGCAGTCTCTTCTGCCACCAGCTTCTCCAGATATTCTGTGTCCCAATAGACTCAGAGTGACAGAGACAAGGGACCGGGAGCTGAAAGCTCTGAAACCGTGAGCCAGACAAAACCTTTCTTCCTTTTATTTACCTCAGATATTTTGTTGAAGCAACAGAAAACTGACTAACGCCCTCAGTACACAGCGCTCCTGACCATCTGACACACTAGATTCTTTGTGGTTCTTTATTGAATTTTTTTGTCCAGGTTTGAAAAAGGAAACAGTATGTGACAAAGCATAAACCAGAAAGACCTGTATATGAACATATATGTGCATGGGACATTATCATTCATCACTACCTCTCAGAAAATATAAAAAGTGGTGTTGTCAACAGTTCAACATATAATGTCAGACTGCTCTAGCAAAAAGAAAATAATCAAGCAACCTTCCCATTTATCCAGTTCCCACTCTGACCTAGGCAATGCTACACCATAGAGAGGTGGTATTAGCCTCATCCTGAAAAAAAGAAAGAAAGAAAAGCTCATTGCACTTGTATAATTGTTCGAGGTCACCAATGTCATCTGAAGCCTCCAGGACCCTCTCTCTTAGCAGGCAGTATGCTGAGACAAGCTCGATGTTCATCCCATAGTTTCGTGCCTATTTTCTATGAGAACCAAAACACCATCCTAGATGTAGGGGTGGCGTCCTGAGGTTGGTAATTTATTCTGATATCTAAATAGTAGGGTGGACAGACAGATGGCTGGATACGTATTTGATAAAGCAACTGTTGTGAAATGATAATTGTGGAATCTGGATGTTTGCTGTCCAATGGTTTCAACCCCCTTGTATGTTGAAATCTTTCATTGAAAAAAAAATGTTGAGGGCTGGGGAGACAGCTCAGTGGTTAAAGGTGTTTGCTCCATAAACCTGCTGGCCAGAGTGCCAATCCCCAGCACCCACACAAAGTCAGACGAAAGTGACACCTACATCTGGAATTCCATCATGCCTAAGGCAATGGGTTGTGGTGCCAGGAGAATATCTAAACTCACAAACTAGCTACTCTGCCCTTCCCAGAGGTAAAACCTAGAAAGACCCTGTCTCAAATAAGGTGAAAAGAAAGCATCCACTCCCCAAGTGTGTCCTAGGGCCTTCACTATGTACTGTGGCATGCACACACCCATACCACACACACACACACACACACACACACACACACACACACACACACACAAATAATGGCAATGATGATAATAACAACAATAATAAGTAGATAACAAGGAGATACTTGTAAAAACTACAAGGCCCAAAATGCCTCCACAAACAACAAATTGCAGATGAGGGAGCAAAAGCATCTGTCCTTTGACCTGGAAACTTTCCTCTAGAAACTCATCGTGAAGAAACACCTGGATAAGTGTGCTTTTAAGCACCGGCTGTACCAACAGCAAAAACTCCAGCTTGGAGAGGATAAAAATAAAATCTTTTGAAACTGTAAGATTGATCCTGACCCCCCCCCCCTCTCATTGTTTTTATTTATCTGCAAGGAGTGAAAGAGAATGATAATGCGTAAGCCAGGACCTAGTACCACTACAAACAAACTCCAGACAAAAGTGCCACTAAGTACATCTGACTTTACGTGGGAACTGAACCCAGGCTGGTAGGCTTTGCAAGCAAGTGCCTTAGCGGCTGAGCTCTCATCATCTGTCTCTTACCCGCTGGGTTTTAGCCACTGTGGCTGAGACACAGGCGTGCTAGCTGTCCCCAATATCAATCATTCGTCTTCCCACACTGCTGACTAGAATACTGATGTCACCCATAGGGTGACAGCAGCCATTTGAGGCCATAAGATTTCTGGAAGCAATGTGCCAAGAGGACAAAGCAGTGAGACGTTACCTCAGTGCTCGGCAAGCATAGAACCTTCTCCAAACTGTTTCTGTTCTGGTCTGGTCTGCTGTGCTTTAGTTGGTTGGTTGGTTAGTTTTGGAAACAGAGTCTCACTGTGTGACCCAGGCTGGTCTCACACTTTCAGGGATCTTCCTGCCTCAACCAGGGTGAGAGTTGTAAGGCATCACACCCGGCCAGGCCACATCTTGATACATAAAAATGGAAAAGGGCCTTTGGAGTTTTCTGACACTGGGAACTTAATACACTCACCAAAGACAGAAGCCTCCCAATGTCCAGAGTTTCCCCCATGAATATGTCCTCCTCCTTCCCGGGCTAACTGCTCAGACCTCCTAGGGAAGCCACCCTGGTCTCGCTCTTGTTAATCTGTTCTCTCCCTCTCCGTTGGGCTCTCCATTTCTCTTCACAGCATTCCATGTGCCAATACCACAAAACAAAAAGGAACCTGTTAACTTTGTTTATGGTGGGATGCCTTCCCCCAGCACAGGGCCTGGCACACAGCAGGCACTCCAGGATTACTGAGGAAAGTAGACACACAAGGTGGTCCAGGCTGACGAAGCTTCCTACCAGCAGGAGACTGTCCATCTGAGAGATTTCCCTCTGCCCTTTAAGAACTAAAGCTTCGATCTTATAACAAAGGAAAGAAAGCCATCGTGAAATGAAGGAGGTGGCATTTTGGGTTGCTAGGAATCAAGTCGCAGTTAGGACTTTCCTAACCTCAACGACCATAGCAGGCAGGGGACACAACCTCTGTTACTGCTCATCCCGGAGAGACAATCCCCATCTCCCCAAGTGCACATCACAGGACCCCAACCTCACCCTGCAGCCTTGCATCAGGCTGAGCATGTCCTGAGCCCCTGTTCCCTAGCCACAGCCTGCCTAGGTGAACTCACTCATGAAGCACGATCACCCTCAGTATCATGGAGGCTCCCTGCAGTCTGCCCACACACTGCTGGACCTGGCTCCATTTCAGACAAGCCCCCTCTGGGAACAGCATGGCCCACCCTATGGGCCTCACCATGAATTTTGAAGGACCATGGTGACTGACCACCTTGGCACAAGGACAGTGCTTCCAACCACAGAGACCGGGGACTAGAACATGCTGGGGAACCCCATGTGGCTCATCCACACACCCTGTGGTGCTTGGCACTTCATGCCTGAAAACCCATAGCCCTCCTCTTCCTACACAGCCTTGTCACCGCAGCTGAGGGACCTACAAGCAGTAAGATTAGTGTGAGCACACAGATACAGCTGCTTCACCACAGTGAGGGACACCAGGACACAAATACAGCGTTCCTAAACACACATAAAATGGAAAAGAGCTGGAGACGTCGCCCAGGAGGTAGAGTGCTTTCCTGCCACGCATGAAGCTCTGGGTTCGAGCATCAACACCACATACAATAGGGAAGCTGAGGCAGGAGGATAGAAGGTTCCAAGCCAACCTGAGCTATGTAGCAAGACCCTGTCTCAACTAAAACAATAAAAAATAAATAAATAAAAAAACACGGGCCCATTACCCTCACTCCATATGTTACAGTTAAAAAGCATACAGATGTTTTCTCTGAAGCTTCGTGGATACTCCATAAAGGGGGTAAAAGAAATCTTTCTCGGTCCATGACAAGTAAATTGCTGCAAGCCGTTGAGCTGGGGACATCTTTCCATCAAGCACTTCCTGTAGTAATACACCCGGAGGTCCCCTTCCAGAGCCACTCCTCTCCTGACCATCTACTATATGACCTTCTCAGGATTCTTTGGAGATCATTCCTGGGGAAAAAATGTCTAAATGTCCCTTGGTCTCAAAGTCTGAGCTGAGTTGATCTCTGTGAGCTGGTTTCTCAGGAAATCAGATCTTACTGGGCACTGTATCTTATTTGAACTAGCCTCTTCCCTCCTGACCTCAGTTAGCTCTCTTCCTGTTTGGTGTACCCTCCTGGCCACAGGATAGACAATTGGCCCAAGTCAGAGCATCACTGATAAGACCCCCACCAAACCAGCCTTCTTCACAGAGCAGGGTCCCCACCTCACAGGCTGCTGAGCAGCTGGGCCACCGAGACAACACTGGGAACCACGTGGTGGTGCTCAAGGCATTCACCTTGTGTGGTAAGCCTAGGCAGCCTCCTCCTAGGAGGATCATGTGTGCACAGGGGGCCCCATGCTCTGTGCATGTTACTTCTTATGCTCCTAATGCTCCCGGGAAGACGATGTTCAAATTCCGGTTTGAGAGCAGTGGAACCTGGTGCGCAGAGGGGATAAGTTGCCAAAAGTCACACTTGCCCCAGCCAGGGGCAGCAGATCTGAACCTGGGCTTCTCGGACTCCAGGTCCAGCCTCTCCCTTGACAAAGCACCACCTGCTTCCACCTGGCACTTGCCAGGTCTTCTCTGAGAACTGCACACACAGCCTTGCAAGCCAAGCATAAACTCAAATGCACACCTGACAAGGTAAGATGAAGTAACATAAAAACAAAACTGCTCAGTTCATTCTTTTTTTTTTTTTTTAAACATTTTATTTATTCATTTTCAAGCAGAGAGATACAGAGAGAGAGAGAGAGACAGAGAGAGACAGAGAGAGACACAGAGAGACACAGAGAGAGAGAGTGCACCAGGGCCACCACCTTGTGGGTCTGGCTTATGTGGGTCCTGGGGAATTGAACCCAGGGCCTTAGGCACTGGAGGCAAGTGCCCTAACCGCTGAGCCATCTCTCCAGCCCTCAGTTCATTCTTATAAGCACTAGCTGACTTAAAAGACTCCACATACTGGATGAGGAAACACGAGTTCCTGTCTCATTTTACCAAAGGGCCTTTGTCTTCTCAGTTAATGCTTGATTATCTGGACACGTGGGAAATGTGCCTAAGATCTGACTATACCATCAATATCTGAATTCCCAGTTCTACTTAAAGACAAAAACACAAATAGACTCACTCTTTCATTATGTCCTTTAGCTGCGACCCAACATTCCAATGCAAGTTACAGAACCCCCACGTCCATGCTGGCGGCCGGCCAGAGTCAAGCCTTGCTAGAATGCACACAAAGCATCTGGGAATAGATGCATTTGCTGCACATGCTAAATCTAATCTACCCCTAAAGAAATCATTGACGTTACACCTCGTGTAGCCCAGAGGAAAATATCGAGGGAAGGGTATTGTTGGGAGGAAGGTATTGTAAGTAATTTTCACATTTGATCAATGTGATCTGCAAGCATTTAAAATCCTAATGCGTACCAAGTTGCCACAAACATCTGGTACCTATTGCGCATAATTTCTGAGTCCTGTATCACCCAGTATATAATGAGGAGCGTGTGTTCAGCTGTAATAAAAGTAGTAAAGATGCTGAGGGAATTAAGGGGTAACATTATAGCCTGGGACCAAGACATTGCAGTGAGGAGATTTTATTGCAACGACACCATTGGCTAATAAGGGTTTGTGTTATTGTCCCATGGGGAATTCTGCAATGTTGTCAACTGCAAAGAGGGGCAAACTCCCAGATTGTGGGACTGGGCCTGCAGAGCCTCTTCTACCCCTGAGCAGAAAATTCCTTCTCCCACCGTGGGATGCTGGAATCAGTAAGAAAGGGCACCCGGATGTTTGCTTCAACCCACAGCACGGTCAGGCTCTCACTGAGCTGTAGAAGGAATGTCACAAAAACCGGGATATGATGCAAAAGCAGATCCAAGAAGAGAAGCACCTGGAAAGCCCTGGGCTCCAGGGCCCTGGCCTGTGCATGGCGTGTGCGCATGTTTGTACCATCTCAAATTACAGCTCCCTGGATCTACAGCCCCTGGGGGATAGCACTGTGGAATGCACCACCAATAACTCCTGAAGAGGCCTCAGTCACAGCCCCCACCTGGGCTTTTTAATAATAAAACTTAGCTAGAAGCTGAAGTTTATTTCTGCTAGGGAAAAGACAGAATCCTAAAACATGAAATAAGGATTTCTTAGAGGAAAAGAAAAGCCCAGATTTTACGACAGACAAACTCTTGTGGCATCAGTGCTCCTTGCATCCTTCCTGTGAGTGTCAGAACTCAAGCTTTCCTCTTGAAAAACTAACCCTCCTCCAGGCTGATTTGTTGGGCTAAAAGCCAGTGCATATTGTGTTGAAATCTCGGTGCAACCACGTTGAAGAATTTCCTGTGTTCAAACTGTGCTTTTATATGTTCAAAGGGGAAACAAAGCTTCGTTAAGAACAGGCATTCTCAATGTTGGGAAGTGCCAAGCTATAAAGGGCAGTGCGGTCATTCTACCTGAGTCACATACCATTTCACTCTGTGCAAGTGTCCACGGGCGAGATTTGCGCAGTGCTAGGGAAAAAAGCTGTGTTTTCTTTTTTTCTTTTATGGCCCAAAGAAAGAAGTAGCAGAGGGAGCAGGTCCATGACTCCCCATCAGACATAGCAAAAGGAGCCCTCAGGAATTAGGGGTGCAACTCTGCAACAGAGCAGGCCCTGGGTGCTATCCTCAGCACCACAAGTACTTCTTAGCATTTGATTGATTGATTGATTGATTGATTGATTGATTGATTTATGAGAGAGTAGTAGAGAAAAAGCAGAGGCATGCCAGGGCCTCCTGCCATTGCAAACAAACTCCAGACACTTGTGCCACTTTGTGTATCTGGCTTTATGTTGGTACTGAGAAACTGCACCCAGGCCATCAGGCTTTGCAAGAAAGAGCTTTTAAGTGCTAAGCCAACTCTCTAGCCTCCAAAGTGTTGGATTTTTTTTTTTTTTAAGAAAATAGAAGGCAAGCCTTGTGATAGAGAAGCCTGAGGTCCTGGACCAGGGGATTGGGAGACTGAATCCAGCGCTTCTGCCTACGGATTTCTTGATCTTGTGCTGCTGTTGGTGGAGAAGGATTGGTGTGCGTTCTACTGGAGGCCAAAGCCAGGACCTAGCGCATGCCAGGCAAGCCCCCTACCACAGAGCTCCACTGCTAGCCCTGACCCCTGACCTCGTAAGCTCCCACTACTCTCTTAAGCCACCATAGACTTGACTTGAAGATAAAAATGAGAAACTCATTTTTAGGTTTACAAACTTCAAGTACTATTAGAGACATAAAGTCCCCGGGGGATGGAATGATTAGTGAATGAAAAGTATTTTCCTCAATTGAAAAATGTTTTCTCCGTGGCCTGTTAGAATACTTAATAAAGTATCTCAGATAAGATGTTCTTATTCAATTCCCCAGCCATTACTTCCCCCAAAAAAATAGTTCTAAGAATTGCAGTGGGAAGACTCAAATAAAACTCTGCATCTGAAAGTCAGAAGAGGACGAGTTGGGAAGAAGGCGCTTAATGAGAATGGAAAGAGGGTGAATATGGTCAAACTACATGGCACACACGTATGAAATTGTCAAAAAATAATAAAACGACGCGGGGTCTTAAGAGTCAAATTCCTGTTCTCGGAACACATTCTGGAACTGCAACTCACAAAGCTTGGACAAGCTACGTGCCTCCAGAGAACTCTAGAAAGAGCGCCATTGGCCACCATGCTGGCCAACCTTCTTGCCCACTTTCCATCTATACGGGGCACCAGTTCCTCTTTTCTGACCAGACAGAAAGGAAGCTAAGGCGGAAGGCACACTGGCTGCAGTGTCCCTTCATGGAAGATCCGCATCTATGGGGTGGCACTGTCCAGGTAGGCACCACAGGGACCAAGAACAAATCCGAAGGCTTGGAAGGCAGAGAAAACTGATTTTTTTTTCCTCCTGCTCTGAGTTTGAAAAACACAAAATGGGGCTGGAGAGATGGCTCAGCAGTTAAGGCATTTTTCTCCAATGCCTAAGGCCCCGGGTTCAATTCCCCAGGACCCACATATGCCAGACCCACAAGGTGGTGGTCCTGGTTCTCGTTCTCTCTCTCTCTCTCTCTCTCTCTCTCTCTCTCTCTCTCTCTCTCTGCTTGAAAATGAATAAATAAAATATTTTTAAAAAAAGAAAAACACATAATGACTACAAGAAAATACACTTCTTGATTTAAAACGAAAAAATGCTGAATTGATCTGGATTCGTAATATTAACCTCACCAGCCACATAATAAAAACTATAACTCAATTCCTACTAATAGGGATTTAATGGCACAGTGACAGTTTAAGGCATATAAGGTTCCCCTTTCACGGTGAGGTGACATCACCACATCCGTCCACTGCTCAGACCTTCAATTATACACATAATAATCAAGAAACCAACAAGGGATTGAACCCAGCACACTCTCTACCCTGTTACATCCCTAGCCTCTATTTCTCTTTTTGCCTCCAGCAAACTGATGTCTGACGAGAAAACAAAAAGAGCAGGGTGGCCCAGAAGTAAAAAGCATGAGGATCTAATATAGTGCAAGGCTCACCCATTCCTCCAGAACATTCTACTAGGGCTGGTGTACAGGATCTGGACAGACACTAAGTAGCAAGGTCAGATCCAAGGAAGGGATGGACACAGAAGGAAACCACAACCTCTGGGGACTTGAAGCAGAGCCCCAAACCACTAGTCCTGATCAGAGATAGGAGAGAAGAGATTCAAGAAAAACCCACAAACTTTAGGTTTGGCCATGCAAAACATTACTAATTACAGCCATGTGTACAAATTGGGCCATGAACTGAAACACATTTACTTTAAGGATTTTATATATAATCAGGGCACTCAACAATTGGTTTTAAGGAATGAAGGAAATACTTAACAGGAATGCCAAATTACCTAGCTTAATGTATATGTCAAATCCCATTATAGGGCTCAGCTATACACCTTCTCCCTCAGGCTGCGCAGGTGCTTCTGTTTCAGGGAAACTGACAGCTGGGGGCTTAGAGAGAACTTGGTGAACATCTGGTCATAAGTACACTCTTGCTCCTTTCACGGTGAAGTTGAAGGCTCTGGAGAAGCCACGGAGTGGGGGTTTGTACTCGTGGGCTTCTCAAGGAACATTGGCTTTAAAAAGGCAGAAAGGGGCTGAGGATGTAGCTCAGTTGGAAGAGAGTTTGCCCAGCATGCATGAATCCCTGGGTTCAATCCTCAGCACTGCAGAAACCTGCCATAGACGTGAAATCTCTTGGAATCCTAGCACTAGGGCGGTGGAGACAGGAAGATAAGAAGTTCAAAGTCATCTTTGGCTACATAGTGAGTCTGAAGCCTGCTTGGGCTACCTGAGATCCAGGCTCAACCAAAAAGGAGGAAGAGAAGGGGGAGAGGAGACAAACAAGCTGGTTGATGGCTTCATGAAGGTAACAGAAAAGGACTGTCCCCGGCTCATTAGTCCTGGTCTAGTATTTATGCATACCTGCATAAATAAAGATACCCCTGAAACCTGTTACATTTATAATACTTTTCCTTTATGGTAAATATCAGCTTTTATAAATCTACTATTACATTTATTTATGTCACTGTCTTGTTGTTTAGTAAAATCTCCCCCGAATTTTTTTGAACTGGATTAAATGAGATACCTGTCCCCCAAAGCATCCACTGAGCATGTCCATGCCAAAACCACACATAGTTAACACACTGTGTAACACTCAGCTGTGCCTCACAAAGCAACCTTTCAAGACAGGTGTGTGTGTGTGTGTGTGTGTGTGTGTGTGTGTGTGTGTGTGTGTGTTTTCATCCTCTCCTTAGCTGGAAACTCCACAAAGTCAAGAGCCACATTACTTTCGCTCATCCCCCAGCCCAGTGCTGGCTGACCACCATGTCTGGAATGCAGCAGGCGTTCATCAATATTTGCTGAGTGAGGAATCAATTCATCAGCCAAACAACCGCAACCCAAGCTGCTCCTATGGTTCCAATCTTGTAGATTTAAGCCTCAGAGCAGTCACTTCACCATTCCATGTCTGCGTCTTCATCCCTCCAATGAGGATACTAATAGAATTGCTCGGAAGATTACCTTGTTTTTATTATGTTACTGTAATAATCAGTACCATATTTCCCAATGATGAGATAGATGTGTTCTAGAGAAGAATGCTCCTTAGCCCAGTTCAATCTCCTTTTGCATTAGGAACCATGGAATAAGAGAGCTTATAGCCCCTGAATGCCACATAGCTCAGTGTCCTCCAGGGCATCTATCCACAGGGGTTAAGGGCATTCTACAAATCAGCTAGTGAAAAGACCCTTCCAAATCCTCCCAAGTTTTCAGACAAGTTCTTCCATGGCTTCTAGTCCAAGAGATGAAAACTTAATGTATCAAAATTGGTCTACCTATTAGTAAGTTGCTCATGTTCTGGTAAATTATCCCCACCCATGTTCATGGAGTCAACCTTAATTAAACTCTGTGGGTCATTAAAAAAATCAAAGTAGAAGGGAGATTAGTTAGAAAGAAGAGGGGGTACAGCAGGAATGGGAAGGGATAAGAGAAGGTAATGGGGGAATGTGATCAGAATACATTTTAAAAATGCATGTATAAAATTGTCAAAATAAATTAATTAAAAAGTGATCAGTCTGTCCCGAGTCTTCAGTTTTATTTCTAGAAAATTTCTGATCTAACTAAAATATCACGCTCCATATTTCTTTATGCTTTATAAACTCAATTATCTCCAGAAAGGAATATAAGGAGCTATTAACAAAAAAAAAAAAAATCCAAGAAATTCCATTTCCACTCCAATCAATTTTCCTATAGTAAAAAGGAAATGAATCAGTTATTTGGATAAGAAAATACTTTTCCTAGGTTTGCATTTAAGAGTCTTTTAACAATGAAGCACGGATCAACGGCTTTGGCAGTCATTTGACATAGATTACTGTCCCATTGTTGAATAAAATATCCCCCCAAAATTTAAAGCTGAGATAAATGGGATACCTGTTCCTCAGAGCAACTACTGAGCACGCTCCTGCCAAAACCACACACAGCAACATGCTGTAAACATACCTGAGCCCCACAAAGGAACCTTTCAAGATTGACATGTCCTATATTTCAAAGCCGAAGCTGGTTTGGGGGTTGCTTTTTTTGCCTTTTTAAAGTTTGTCACATTCAGTAAAAGCAATTTCTGTTTTTCTAAAATCTGTGGGTGTTGCAGGGGGGGGGGGGGGCTTTTCTTCAGTGTTTTTCCAGTCTGAATCAACAAGCTCCTCTCTTTTCCTCCCAAGAGAACCTTAGGAAACCGCTGTGCCACGGGGAATTCACCTTTTCTCACAAGGAGACTTTTAATTTATCAACCTGAAAATGAAATGCTTTGCACACCATTCCTACAACAAAAAGGGCTTTGTTTCAAGATCTGCACAGAAAAACACATAAAAGGAATATCTATTATTTAAGCTAATACCCTAACTTCTTAATTCCTTCTCTCAGTAATACATACCATACTCCTACCTTCCCATCATACAGTAAAGGCCTCATACATTCCACACTCACTGCTATGAGATATTCTACATAAGAAAATTACTCAAATAACTACATTTTATTCCTTTCTAGAAAGAAAGTAGCTTTGGTCATTTTAAAAGAAAGCAACCTAAAATGTACTACATACAAACATACATACTTTCCAAGCAGCCTGAATATGACTTAGTACATTTTTTGAATAATAGTGGCACAATTATAAACACTAATTATAGTTAATTAAAAGTTGCTATGACATTTCTCCACAAAATAGCCCCAGATTTTTAGACTTAATATTTTGCCTATACTTTTCATACTTCTGGAGTTTTTTCCTCCACCCCTTCTTTCCTTCATCTCTTCCTTCTTTCTGTTCTTTCAACAGGGTTTCATATACCCAAGCTGGCCTCAAAAGCACTATGTAGCCAAGCATGACCTTAAACATCTGACCCCCCTGTCTCGACCTCCCAAGTGCTGGGATTGCAAGCTTGCACCACCATGCCCAGTTTGTATGGTGCTGGCTTTGAATCCGGGGCTTTCTGCAAGCTAGGCAAGCACTCCACCAACTAGGCTCCATCCCTAGCCTACTCCTAAAGCTTTTTAAAGTTGCAACTTGGAATCTCAGCCTTCATATGTTAGAAACATTGTGCTCTTTGCAAACCAAAGAAGACACATAGATGCAGGCATACAGACATAACCAAGAAGATCCATTTTTTTAAGCTCCTTCCTGAAATAAAGGTGTTTCTCTGGCTCCAAAGATACCTCATAATTTATCCTTGATTTCAATCTTTTCTACTATAAAAAGTATAGGAAGTTACAAGAAAACAGTGAGTGGAAGTGCACTTTTTTTTAATCAAGCAAGAACAGGAAACTTTCAGGAGCTTTTGGTAAAACTGTGTATTTGAGCAAAGAGAAAAACAAAATGAGCTCTTTTAACTCCTAACATTTTACCCTCACTCATCCAAAACACACAAGAACACACAAAACTGACAACCATGAAACAGATCTCAACACCAAGAGAAAATTAATATTGGCAGGCTTCAAAAATGCACGTCCTCAAATTACTTAATGAATGTCTTCAAAAGCCTGCTTTTACTTCTTCTGTGATTTTATGGTCAAAATGAGTCATAATCAAACTTTGGAAAGTAAAGACAATAAGATAGGAAATTCCAGAAAACATAAAACTGTTTTAGGAAGCCAAAAGAGAACTATATTTATTTTCCTATCTAAATACATAGGAATGAATAAACCAGCAAAGAAACAGGCACTCACAAAAGTAAACATGTACTGGGCTGCAATAGAAGGTTGTCCAAATTTGCCACCTCCTCCCACTAGAGAAACTATTTCTTTCCAAAGTTAACCCCCAGCAGCCCTCAGGCTCTCTGAACTTCTAGTACACTATGGGTAATTGCCCCCTTTTCAAAAAAAACCTGGTTAGTGAGAATTGAACCCGGGATCTCATGCAGACTAGACAAGTACTCTACCACTGAGCTACATCCCCCTTTGAGCAACTGAAATGCAGGTAGCTTTGAACCCCCAGCCTGTAACACAGTGACCAGCACACAGCAAGGGCTGCGTGCATGTTACATAAAGGAAAAGCAGGCACTGGATTCCCACTGGCTTTAGTCACAGTACCACCCTGTCTGGGCTATGGTTCCAATCCCACTAATAACGTATCACTTTCCCCAAGCACTGGTCATTTCTTTTGTAAAATAGGGACAATACCATTTTAGCTGTCCCTAAGGAGGTTATAAAAACAAATAAGACCATGGACTTAAAAGCCTTTTGTAAATTAAATCTGGAAGTGCTATGCAAATACGAATATATTACCAAAATAGTGTCAATATATAAAAAAAATCAATGAAAAAGTATGCCCTCTCTCCTACTCTACTCCATCCTCCATGAAAGTTCACAACATAATACCAAGAACTATGGGAGGAGGAGAGATGGCTGAACATGGAGTCCCCAGACAGTCCCGCCATTTCTAAGATCTGGGACACCTCTCTTCATTTCCTTGCCCTGCGCTCCCCATCTGGAACTAATATTACCCATCTCCCCAAAATGCATACAAGGGCTGACCATCAAAGAATTCTACAAACTGAAGAGGTGGATGGCCATGATAGATTAGTAAATTAGATTTGTCCAACAAGAAACCTGAACTTTGGGGCTAGGAGTGTAGCTCAGTGGTAAAGCACTTACCTAGCATGTATGAAGCTCTGGGTGAAAATTTTAAAAATCTGGGCTTTAATGGCGTATATTCTAAAGTTGATTGACAAGGAAAAAGTTGGCCATGATCAGATCCTTCCTGAATGTGCAGAGAAGAAAGCCAACGGAAGAAAACTCCACAGAATGAGCTTAGAGGAGCTGGATTTGGGTATTAATTATTTAGTGAAATGGGGGCTTTAAAAATTGGAATTTTTAGTACATACCTGTGGATTAGAACCCCTCTGAGTCTGCTTAAACTTGCAAACTGAAATATCAGTCCAGATTTTCTTCATGCCTAAGACAAGGGCACACAAACTCATTCTAACTGTGGGTGCCCAGCACTGGTAAACAGCAGCTCACAGAGGATGCAAAGAAGGAGGGTAAGAGGAGAAACTAGATCAACAAACGACAACAGATTGGTCCCTTAGTAATTAAAAAGAAAAGAAAATAAGCTCTCTCCAAGTTCAACTCAAGGTTGAATTCCTATCTGAAAAGTACCAGAAGCCAAAGACTACATCTGGATAGTACTTTAAGTCTGAGGCTGGTCTTTGAAAAAACATTTGACAAAGATTATCAAAACATCTATGTTTCTTTCTTTTTACTCATTTTTCTTTCTCTATTGTTTTTCCCAAAACTCTTGTGCATTAGTTACCAGTCTTTCTTTACTGTAACAGGCAAATGCACATGAAATTGGGCTTGACAGACACTATATAGCATGTTCCTTTATGCCTATTCTTTTTGTTCTTGATGTTAGAGTTTGCACTTGTACTTAGAGTGATCAGAACATATATATAAATTATGTAAATTAAAATATATATAATTTACAGCCAACAAAGGTGATGTACACTGTTATAGGGTCAGACTTGGTCCTGAGTCTTCCTGGATTAGCAAATAATTATCATTTCATCATTCACTACATCTGAGCCAGTGGTGAGTAATATACAAAGGACTTAACTGACATAATACGACAGTTTGACTCCATTAAGATATGACTTTTTAAAATGCTCCTATGTGATGGACATCTGCTATGTGCATGTACATATGTCGTACACGCAGCGTGCATCCGAGGATAAAGGAGGATGCCCTCCCTCTTCCACTGCCTTTCTGCCTTGTTCGCAGAGACAGTCTCTTGCTGAACCTGTGGCTTCCTGTTTTGGAGTCAGAATGGCTGACCAGAGAGCCCCAGTGATCCTCCTGTCTGCACCCCCTCAGCGCTGGGGTCACACACATCATAGGGTGCTGGGCATTGAATTCACGCTCCATGTATGCATGGCAAGTACTCTTATCCGCTGAGCCACCTTCACAGCCCCAAAGTGGATCTTCTTATTAAAACAAACATCTTACTAGTAGTATCATAAGTGAATACCCAAGTCTCTAAGTACCTTACTAAATTTCGACTCCACAACTCTGTATTGGACAGAATCAAATTGCGTCCCTAAGACATGGTCCTATACACTAAGTCTAACCCTATGCTCTTAAGTCCTTAGCCTAACTGAGATCTCAGGCTCAGTAAACAATCCCTAGTTAATACATTTGCTTTAAAATAAGAATGGTGGGCTGAAGAGATGGTCCAGTGGTTAAGGCGCTTGCCTGCAAAGTCTAAGGACCTGAGTTCAATTCCCCAGTACCCACATAAAGCCATATGCACAAGATGGTGTCTTGTTCCTTTGCAGTGACTAGAGGCCCTGGCATACCCATTCTCCCTATCTACCTCTCTCTCTCTTTCTCTCTCATACATAAATAAAATATTTTTAAAAATAAGAATGGTAACTTTTAACTCTATGCCTTTGACACACACACACACACACACACACACACACACACACACACACACAAGCTCTAACAGCATTATTAGTGTACCACACTGGCCATCTAACAGTCTAAGAGTATTTTTACAAAAGTATACTAATTATTTATTTTCATTTTTTAATGCTTGGGATCAAACCCAAGCTATCATGAGCCACATCCCCAGCTGACAATATTTTTATAGACAAATTGGCAGGAAAGACATAGTACAGAGAAGGCACGGAAACCACTTTCCAAGATCTGTATTCGACAAACTGCAGAAAAGGACTATAGTTAGCAGAGTGTGACAAACGAGATGGAAGACCCTCTTTCTACCAAGGTCAACTTCAAAGAACACCCTGCCCTTGGCAAAGTTCTCAAAGGTTCAAACAGGAGCTTTGAGAAGTGTTGCTTTGCTTGTTTGCAAACACTGTCTATCTTAAAGCACCCCCTTGGTTTTTAAGTTGAAGAGACGATGAATGCCTCCATCGCCACAGCCGCCTTCTTCTCCCTGCATCTAACTGCTCTATAAAGCAGTCCCTAGATACCATCTCAAAGGGCTCTGGCCTGGCCAGGACAAATGTTGGCTCATATACTCCAGCAAGGTCATGATTCTTCTGAAGTTCCAACAGAATATGGATTATTGCCAACCTGAAAGGAAGTCTGTGCTCTTTGGAATGGCCCCCAGCTCAGCCTTGATCCAGTGCACCATGAGGCAAGCAAAGCAAGAACTGGGACCAGCCTTCATTTTAAATCAGTGCTGTCTGAAGGATGACACTGATAATGACCTTGATGGTCAGATAGCCCTCTGTCTTGGTGCTTGCTTTTACAGAGGTGTACACAGAGGCTTGAAACAATTCTGTCACTAAGAAAGCTTTAGATCTAAACTATGCTAGGTCTATTTGGATTTCAACACTACTCCCAGAAAAGGCTTGACATATTACTTGGGTTTTTCATTGTTCTATTTCATTAAGTAAGTTTCTACAAAACCTTCCTACAGCAAATGGTTTCCTTATGATAATGGCTCTTAAAAGGGAAGATAAGGAAGAGAGAAAAGCAGGGCCAGGGAGACAGCTCAGTCAGTAAAGCAGTTGCCTTGCAAGCCTGAGGATCTGACTCCATCCCAGAACTCACTTAAAATAAAGCCAGGGTAGGTAGTGTGCACTTGTAATCCCAGAACTGGGGAGGTGGAGACAGGCAGACCCATGGGGCTTACCGGTTAACTAATTTAGCCAACTGGACAAATTCCAGGCCAGTGAAATACCCTGTCCCGAAAACAGGTGGACAGCACCAGAGGAACACCACCTGAGGTTGTCCTCTGGCCTCCTCACACATGGGCACACACATGACATACATACAAAAAGAGGAAAGAGGAGAGAGAAAGCTTTGTGTGCATGTGCATGTGTGTAGAATATGCATGTGGGGTGTGTGTGTGTGTGTGTGTGTGTGTGTGTGTGTGTAGCTGCACATGCCCCATGCAAGTGCATTTGGAGGTCAAAGGAGAACATTGGGTGTCATTCTCTTTTATTTATGTGGAGAGAGAGAGAGAGAGAGAGAGAGAGAGAGAGAGCGCCAACCATGGCCTCTTGCTGCTGCAAACAAACTCCAGATACATAGGCCACTTCATATGTCTTGATTTACTTGGGTACTGGGGAATTGAATCTGGGTCAATCTGGACCAGCAGGCTTTGGAAGCCAGCACCTTTAACTGCTGAACTGTCTTCCCTTTTCCCTGGGTGTTCTTCTCTTATCACTTAACCACATAGTTCCTTGAGACAGGATCTCTCCCTCCACCCAGAGCTGCTGTCCATCAGCAAGCCCTCCAGGATTCTCCAGTCCTCACCTTCACCCTCTGCAGACTGGGGGTTACCGACGAGCATGGCCATGCCCATCACTTTAAGTGGATTCTGGAGAGTTGAACTTGGCAGTCTCTAGCCTGAGAGGCTCTTATGCTTAAATGTGAAATGTTCTTAACTCCTGAGCTATCTCCCCAGTGCAAAGCTGGGAGAGCTTTGTGAGGGCTATTTCTTATGAGGGGCTAAAAGGCACTATGGCACATAACTGCAGCAAGCAGTCTGCATGCCAGTATGACAAATGTAGCATTCTCCTTCTTTCTTTGGCTCACTGAAATCAAAAGAAATCTCAACTCTGTGTGTGTGTGTGTGTGTGTGTGTGTGTGTGTGTGTGTGTGTGTGTGAAGTGAGGCCCAGAGAAATGAAGCTTAGTGGTCAGCAGGGCTCACTTTCTCCTGGCACTTAACCATCTAGTCAAACCTCGGGCTTCCACAGCTCCATTTTCTCTTATAAGCATTTAATAAATATTTTCTAAGTGGAGTAAGCTGATCGGTGAGCAAAGTGGTATTTCTAATATCCCACAGTAAGTCAGCAGCAGACGAAGAAATACAATCCATGCTTCATGATGAGCAATAACAATGCAGCTTGTATAGCAGCAGAAAGAAACCCACCACTGACAGGGCAAGATGACCACGCCTGTGATCTCTGCTCCTGGGAAAGCTAAAGTTGGACTGCACAGTGAGTGTGACCCAACCAGAAGGGAGGAAAGGAATTCCAGGCTGCAGTTATACCTGTGGGAAGGTATACTTTGCACACATATATGCCCTCCCAACCAGAACAGAACAATGAGATTTCACACCAAGAACCCAGTTTTAATTTTGAAATAGATCTAACTGCTACTTTTAATGTGGATCTAGGGGTTTCAAACTCAGGTCCTCACGCCTGCAGGGAAACGCTTTACCCGTTGAGCCATCCCCCATCCCTCTAAGTGTGATTCTATATTTTCCTCTTCACTGTTAAGTATTTAAACCTGGATCATTTCCCCTTCACCTCAGTACTCTCATTCTGTAGACCAGGCTGGCCTCGAACTTATAGCAATCCTCCTGTCTCTGTCTCCTGAGTATCACCATACTTGGCTCTTTCTTCCTCTTTTATTAGAAAAAAAAGTTTAGGATAGCAGAAAACAGGACTGAGGCACAAAGACAAGCTGAGTCCACACATGCTTCAATGTTGTCTATTTTCAGTCCAGCACACTTGTGGCTGGAAACCAGCCTCTGGGACTCCTGAGGGACCTGCAGTCCCTGGTCCCTCAGGCTTCAAGGCATTGCACTTTCTAACGCCACTCAGAGAGGTGTGAGTCAGCTATGCTGCCCGTGGGTGTGCAAGAGGCTAATATGCATGCTGTGTATCTTTACAGAGGTAGCCAACATATGTGTTTGAGGAAAAAGGACTGAAATGGGATCAAGGGAGTGTTCAGAGATGTGATTATGCACACATGTGGGATCTTTAGTGTGTGTGTTTTGGAGGTGGGAGGTTTAATGTAAACATTGACTAAATTTGTGCTTTTGAGTTTTATATACTCACTGCATCACCACACACGAGCGCACATATGTTTTAAAAGTGCTGACATATCCTTTTTCTTTTGTACTGGGGGTTGAACCTAAAGCCTTGCAATGCTAGGTAAGCAAGGGCTCTACCACTGCCCCCAGCCCCTTGATATGTTATTTAAATATCACTCTTATTGGCTAAGATGCTTGGGAGGTTGCTGAGATTTTCCTCACCTATATTAGATCTCATCTTCATGCACATCTGATAACTTATTTTGTAATTTCAACCTATTGTCCAGTCAACAGGATCCTCCTATGCTCCATGGACGCAGGTCTCTTGCTGGGGAGTAGAACTGATTCCTAAACCTAAAGGCTGCTCCTACCTCCTCCAGGGGACCTACGATCACCCAGAGTCCAGGAAGAGTTCAGAAGAGTCCCTTCCACAGTGTCCTCATCCCAGGTCCCTGGTCCTGGTGAAGGGGTCATTTCTCAATTGAGCTGAGCTGCCCCACAGACGTCTAACCTCCAAGAAAGCTGAGACAGCCCCTCTGCTGAGAACCATCCTCAACCTGGAAGAGGCCTTTACGAGTGGACAGCCATCAACACATACAGCTCACACAGCTGGCTCTGCTAGTGATTTATTTCTTAGCACGACCTTAAACCTACAGCTTATAACAGCAGGACCTTCCTGTTGGACACCAAGGTGTCTCAGAACCATCACCATGAATCATACTTCTAAGCCTGATGACAGGGCTAGTGGCTTTGATGCCATCACCAGTCTCAAATCCAGGGACACTCACTCGCTGCCTTTCTCTGTGCCTGCTCTGATTTTATTACTTCATTATTTTTCTCAGTAAAGTCCCGAAGATAATAGACCAGCTTAAGAGCAATGGGGAGAGAAATGCTGAACCGGCAATCAGAAGGTGAGGATTAGAATCTTTTGTTCTGGTTGATTTATTTTTGTTTATTTGAGACAGTGTCTTACTATTTGCCCCCCTGGGACTCCAACCTGGAATTTAAGATCCTCCAGCCTTCCAAGTGCTGGATTAGAGGTGTGTGCCTCCACACTCACCCCAGAGAGTTTGACTCTTGAATCGGCATCTTAGACGTGGTGTTACTTTCTGCAGGTCATAATCTTTCTGAGTCTCAGTTTCAGATAAGTGGTGAAGAGAACATGCTATGCAGGATTGTTAGATTTAAATGAGCGAACATATGAGAGCACCTAGCAACCAAGTAGTTGCTTGGTAATCACAGAGCAATCACCATGCTCAATCAAACTTTTCCAAGAGTGTGGTCACTCAATAAAAAAGGAAATCTTCTCGTCCAGGTTTACAAAGCAATTAAGCTGCCCAGCCTCTCTGTAAAGGTATTACACCATAACCAAAATTATATCATATGGTAATTGGTATAGCTATAAGCATGCCGGCTGTATGATACCTAAACTTTAAAATATCGTAAAGTATTACAGGCATAGGGATTAATTCCCATAGTATTTACAACAAACAACTTGAAAGAAACCTAAATGTTAATCATGAATGGTACATATGTTACCATGAAAAAGTTACACTGTATTTAAAATACAGTGCATTTAAAATACAGTAGTTTGTACTATGGAAATGTCTTCGTGACATGAAGTTTTCAATTGCATAAAAATATGTAAGGAATGACATAACTAGCCAGGCACAGTGGTATGTCCCATAACTCTTAACACTTGGGGGACTGTGGCAGGACAATCACCACAAGTTCATAGACAGACTAGGCTATATAGTGAGTACTAGACCAGACTGGGTTATGGTAACAGACTTTGTGTCAAAAAAGAGATATAACTTCTTAACCCTTTAAAACTATGTGTATGTATATAAAATGTATAGAAAAAAAAAGAAGATCCAATGAATTACTAATTGTAAATACTACTTACGTAATATGGAGTGATGGCAGAGATGAGGTGGGGATGAATGGGAACTCTGGTTTTGCTCTCTATCTTTCTCCATTATAAAGTCTTTTACTATACAAATGTTTTTGAGTATTACTTGAATAATTAACAACTAAACCATGTGCCCTGCTTTATGGAACAAGTACTTCTGACCAAGGTCAATGCTGCTCTGGTTCTCTTATATCGGAATGGCAGCCAGATGGTTCGAAGGAACAACTCCAGTGTTCCTCTAGGAAGCAGAGAGCACTGGCCTCCCACCGGCTTCAGGCTTTGGCCCATTCCCTTTTTCCCTGTGGTCTTCCATTCTGCTGATGCTAAGATGCTGTCAGCTGAGCATCGTGGCTCAGGCAGGAGGATTGCCACAAGCACAAGACTAGCTTGCCTCAAAAAGAAAATATAAGAAGCAACTGTGAGAAGACCTGGCCTTTGAACCTGGCTCTATACCTTCTGACACTTTGTCTCTGGTCTCTCATTGGCAAACAGGTTATCTATACTTTGCAGGGAGTTGATGAAGCAGACAAATATATAAACAATACTAAATGACTTTTTTAAATTCACCAGCTTTTATCAGTACTGCCTTGTTTTAGAAGTAGCAGGTACTGGGGATTGGACCTTGCACATGCTGGGCGAGTATCCTACCACTGAGCTTTAGGCCTAGCTCTATCATTACAATAGGTTGCCAGGTAGTCCAGGCTTGCCTCAAGCTTTCTATATAGCCAAGGATGAGGTTGAAAGCTTGATCATTCGGCTTCCACCTTCCAAGTGCCAGAATCACAGACGTGCATCCCCATGCCGGGCTCTGGATTTCAAGGTCCATTTTCACCCATCAATCGAGGGCCCATTATTCAATATTGTGAAAGGTGCTGACTCTTCACATTCTACAAGCCCATGCTATTGGGGAAAATGGACAAAGCTTCATGGGACTGTGCAGCCGGGTAGCAGAATCAAAGAAACCAGACCACCTTATTGGCAGGACCTTGACAATAGTATGATTTCTGTGACTATTACTATAACCCCGTGCAAGAAGAAAGAAGTTACCCTTTTTCCTCCAATCTACAAGACTTTAACATTTGGAGAGATGCTAGACAGACATTCATATTCTTCTATTGCCAAATTAAAAAGTGTTCCCAGTACCTCCTAGTGCCAGCTGTAGGCTAGGAAGAGCAAAGCATTGGAAAGTAGATGGCTTCTAGTGGCCTTCCCAAACGCAACCTTCAATTTCAAACCTCTTCAAATCTTTTGGAACAAAAAGAGCAAGTGAAGTCCCTTTAGAACTGATGAATAATCGTGCCAGTATGCCTTAAGCTATCTTTGGGGGCTCAGTTAAAGTCTTACTTTCTATAGCCAGGTACAGTGGCTCACATCCATGTAATCCCAGCACTCCAGAGACAGAGGCAGGAGGATCATAAGTTTGAATCCAGCCTGAAGCTAGTTGATACGGTAAAATTCTAATTCAAAAAAAAAAAAAAAAAGCAAGCAGGGGCTGGAGAGATGGCTCAGCAGTTGGGGCACTTGTTTGTAAAGCCTTGATAACTTGGGTCTGACTCCCCAGTAACCATGAAAAGCCAGGTGCACAAAGTGGTGCGTGCATCTGGAGGTCATTTGCAGCAGCTAGAGGCCCTGGTTTGCCCATTCTCTCTTTGTCTGTCTCTCACTGCTTTCAAATAAATAAATATCTTTTAAAAGCATGCAAACAAACCAAAAAAAGAGAAAAAAATAAATCCCTACATAGTGAATTCCAAGTAAGCCTGGGATGGAGCGAGACCCTACCTTGAAAAATCAAAAAGAAAAAGAAACCCCACCTCCTTTATTAGCCATTCCAAATCCTCCCACTGAACGCCTTTTTTTGAGCTCCAATAGACGTGGGTTTTTGTTCTATCCAGTTGTACTTTTTTCCTTTTCGTTTTTATTTTTGGTCCAGGGAATCTCCCAGGCTAGACAAATATGCTAACACTGAGCTAATATCCCTACCTTTTTAAAAAGCTTGATTTCAAGACAAGATCTTACCACATTACCTGGAGGTTCTTGAACTTGTAATACTCCTACTTCAGCCTCCAAGTAGCTGGGGTTGCAGTCATGTACCCCCATACACAGCTTAACAATTTCTACCTCAATTATAGTTTTTTGTAGGCCTCTTTTACCTCCCTTATAAGACCGTTAGTTCCCTTATAAAGCCAAAAATGTCCAATTCAGTCATCCACTCATAAGTGTTAATTCAGCACCTACCAAGATGATAGATACCAGGCTATGTTCTGAGGAATTAGGAAAAATAACCCACTTTATGCAAATTATATTTCAGTCATTTTTTTAAATAGGGTTTCACTTTTCACTCTGTAGTGCAAGCTAATTTGGAACTCACTATGTAGCCCAGGCTGGCCTCAAACTGTGGCAATTCTCCTATCTCAGCCTCCCAGTGCTAAGATCCCAGGCATGAATAGCCTCATCTGGCAGTAAAGTTCTTGTCATGGTTTGATACAGGTGTCCCCCACAAACAATTGAATGTGTTCTGATAGATCGATCCTCAGCTGATGGCAGTTTGGGTTTTACAACCTCGATGAAGCTGTGTTGTTGGGGGCAGGCTTATGGGGTTATAAGCCAGCTTCCCTTTGCCAGTATTTGGCACACCTTCCTGCCGCTGTTTGCAGTGCTGTGGCAGAGGTGATGTCCAGCCCTCTGCTCATGCCATCGTTTTCCCTGCCAGGATGGAGTCTCCCCTCGAGTCCGTAAGCCAAATAAACCCATTCCTCTACAAGCCGCTTTTGTTTGGGTTCTTT